>JBBYHK010000004.1:2916578-2929800 GCA_038382065.1 Adansonia grandidieri
TATATAATATCCGTTTTATAACTAACTCATTAAAGGAAAGATTCTAGAAAAGAAAAGAGCAGCTCATCTGACGCATACAAAACATACCCAATCAATAAAGCACAAATTTGCCAACACATTTAAAAAGACCAACAACCCCAATTTGCAGCCCACCTTTACCTGTCAAATCAGCTGTCAAGTGACTCAATCACGAGTGCCATCGAATTAGACCCATAGGAGACTTCTCTCCTTCGTTAAACATTCACTTTTATAATATAAAATAAAAATTTTTTAAAGATAAAAGAAAATTGATAAAAATAATCATTTTATTTTAAATTTAAATATTAAAAAAATAAGTATTTTAATTTAATAATATTAAGATAAATATTATTTTTAAAAATTTTTAAAAATATAATAATAAAAAATAATTTTTTTATTTTTATAATTTTATAATAATTTTATTTTTAAAAAATAATTATTAATCATTCCCACCCTTTAAATTTTGTAAATAAATATAAAAAGGAATTAATAGCATACATTTTATGGCCTCAATATTTAATGAATGTATTTCTGCGTGATAAAAAAAAGTGGACTCTCTATTATATTGTTTATGGATAAATGAACAAATAAACAAAGAGAACGATAGTATTGGCTGTATATATGCTAGCCATATTTTATCATTTTTTTAATAAATTGAAACAAGAAAATTATTAAAATGGATATATATATATATATATATGTATGTATGTGCGCACCGCATGCTCTTGTTTGTTTTATACATTTTCATTATTGAATTTTTTTTTTTTAATTCCATATCAATGTCAACATTATAGACACTTCGTACAAATCTAATTTAAGCTATAAAAAGAGAATTTTGATCAATTATTTTTTATCTCTAATTAAATTAAATTAAGTAAGAGATATATAAAAAAAGTGAGATTCTTTGGAACTCTATCAAAAAAGAGATCAAATTCTTTACAAATTATTTTTATCTCTAATTAAATTAAATTAATTAAGGGATGAATAAAAAAAATTATATCTTATTTAATTAAGTTAATTAAGAGATAAATAAAACAATTTTGTCTTCGATTAAATTAAATTAATCAATAGATAAATAAGAAAGATAAGTTTTTTTAGAACTCTTTTATATAGAAACTATATTCTTCAAAAACTCTTTTTCACCAAGCAAATTAGTACTATAAATAGGGATCTCTTTTGAGCCATTTAACACAACAGTTCCACAATTTGCAAGCTCAAGAGAAGACTTTGAAGACTTAAATATTCTCTAATGTTCCAAGATGACTTCAATAAAGAATTGAAGGAATTGAAGAAATTTTTAAAGAATGCTTAAAGGTTCTTGAGAAATTTCAAGAAAGTTGCTTTCCAATCTTGAACCAACAATAGAAAGAAGACAAATTCTGTTTTTTCAAAATCAAGTTTAGAAGACCTTTGGACTGGGCCCCATCAATTCAACATCAAGTCTAAAAAATCATTGGATCAGAGTTTTATTAAAGAAAAGAATAAAAGGATTTCTTTATTTTTAGATTATCCAAAGATTGTAACTTGAAGTTTGATAAACAAAATTAGTTATTTGTCTTTAAATTTTTTTAATCATATATTTAACAAGAAATTAAATGGTGTCATCAAATCTTGCATCAATCAATATGGTTTCCTAATCTAATCAGTTGGATAAAATTATAAGATTCAGCTTTTTTTATCCTATTTTGATCCTGTTAGATTGATGCCAAACATAAGTACAATGATGGATCTCCAAGGAAATGGGGATAGCCATTTTTTTCCAAAAAAAATCAAGATAAAGATGGTTTGACTTTAGTTACATGCCAAAAAGGTGAAAAGAATAAATTTTCCTAGCTTCTGAAGGTCTTTATAAGGACAGAATGATCAAACAACCATCAAAAGCTCCAAAGCCAAAGGTGCTTTTGGGAAAAAAATGCCATCTAAACACAAAAATCTAGCTCGAAGAAGGTCGAGAATGCCAATCACTTTGAATGAATACATGTTAATTTAGATCAAAGAAAATGATTTGGTTTTCCAGACTCGTTACCATGTCAATGGCAATGAAAAAGTTGAAGAATCAAAGCAAATGGGAAGGATGACTACCTCTCATAATGATGATGACAAAATTGTTCAAGCTTAAACTGTTCTTTAAAAAAAATGATGCACATAAGCACAAGCTTAAACTATTATATTGCTCCAAGTATGAGCTTAAAATGTTCTTCCAAAAAAATATTGCTTCTAAGCATGAGTTTAAACTGTTATTATTTCTCCTTAGCAAGAAGTTAAACCACCATATTGCTCTTAAATATGAGCTTAAATTGTTCCTCCAAAACAATGATGCTCATGAACATGAGTTTAAATTGTTTCTTCCAAAAAAATAATGCTCCTAAGCATGAGCTCAAATTGCCCACTTAAAGAAAAAAGGATGTTGCTTTTAAGCATGAGTTTAAACTATCATATTGTGCCTAAACATGAGTTTAAAACTGCACATTGAAATATGCCCGCTAGGTTGAAAATCCTTTAAGGATGACTTAGGCAAAAGCTAAGGCAAAAGGAAAAAATGCTCTATAGGTTGAAAATCCTTTTTAGGACAACTTAGGCAAAAGTAAGGGAAAAAAAGTAAAACTACATGATGACTTGATTCTTTGAATTTGAAGGTACGTAGGGTAGTTGATTTCATTGCCAAGTTTAATTGAAAAAAAATAGAAAAGCTGTTAGGCTTAAGAATTTTATGTGCATTGATCTTTTATGCAAGCTAATCTTGGCTAATTATCCATTTGAATTATTAGTTTTTCTTGGCTAGAAACCTTTTTAAGATAAACCAAAAGTGCAAATCAAATTGGCTCAGCAAGGGGACCTCTAAACACACAGAGACCACATTTTATTAGAAACATTTCTCTATTTTCGTAGCTTTTTCAATAGCCTTCCAAAACCTCTCCAAAACCTTCATTTTCTACTTTCTTTCACCATTAAACTTCTCTCCATCTATAATACCACTTCAGAGCTCATCTTTGCCACTCTTTCTTGCTTATCTATAACAAGAAGAGGAAAGAACAATAAGCCGAAAACTAGAAACACAAAACACCATAAGACATAAAAATTAAAACTTTGAATAGACAAGGAAAATGAGGGTTTTGCAAGCTTTTTTGGTATGTTTTCTACACTTTTCTCTTTATTTCTTTGCATATACACACATCTTATGCCATCTTAACTAACCAATCCTCAAGAAACCATGACCTCTCTAGGAAAGCATGCATTTTTTAACTTGTTTTGATCATATATTGAGTTTATGATGCCTTGATGTTGCTAAAGTGCTTCAAAAATCATATTGTTACTAGCTTATCTTAGAACATCCACTGTTTCATTAATTCTTGATATTCTTCATCATTATTCGTGCATAATAATTTAGGATACATTGTTATTTCAAGATGCTTTGATGTTCTATTAAGCTTGATGATGTTTTATGTGGGCTTGATGACATAAAACCATGTCCTTATTGTTGTAAAAATTTGCCATCACTTGTTTCATGCCATGGAAGCATTATCTCACATGTACATACCACCTTTTGCATGGTCACAGGCATCCTCTCAAATGTTCATGCATTTTTCTATGTTTTCTTGCATTTTTTAGTATGTTTGATGTAAAAAAATATTGTCTTGTTGTTGCTTGAGCACATCTTTTGTCATAGATGCCATGTTAGCATGCTTTACATGATTAAAAATGTTTTCCTGATGCCTTCTTTTTGTGTTTGTTTGCTGCAAAAATTTGATTTAAAAAAAAAAAGAAAAACCCATTTTAAATCTATGTTACCTCTAATAAATAAAGATCAACATAGATTTAATATTTTCACTAATTGATCTTCTAGTCTTACAAAAAAATCAAGCTTTTCATGTGTGGATTCATAGTTAAATAAGGTTACACATTCTGATTTTCAAAACATAATAGTCTTTTTACTTGGTTTGAAATGTTTGTGCCTTGGTTGTGAAGTCTAATACCCCTTGCTAGTGACTTTTGTTAATAGGCAGTCTTATCATCCTAAATTATTCTAGGATTGTGTGAATGTGCTTGTGAAGCCATTATCACTGAGCCTTTTTGTTATGGGCATTTGGATATCCATAACTCGAGCCTAATTATAGAAAACTCAAAAACTGAAAAAAAGAAACTCCCATGTTTTGCCATGGCAATACAATAATCACAACTTGAAAAATCATTCTAGAATCCTAAAATATTTTTTCTAGAATTTTTTAATATTTTTTCCTTAAAGGACATCAAATTATATTTCCAATGGTGTCTTGTTTGCCCTCGAATTATTCTAGATAAGAGAATTATGATTTTTTGAACCTTTGCTATTTGGAACCCTTAGAATAAGCGATTTATATTCTCATTGCACCATTTCGGCCCACCATATGATTTTTTTTAGATTTTAAGATATTTTTTCAAAAAACACATGAAATTCTCTTTCCATATAGTTATTGTTTATGATTTAATGATTTCAAATGAGTTCGAAGTGATTTTTCAAACTTCAGTATGCCCTTTCCCCTAAATATGCTATCAGTGTTGAAACCAACCCATTTTTAAAAATTAATTCCACCTAGTGAGTGACTTTATCAGATTTCTAGAATATTTTTACATTAATCTTTGTCAAATAACCTTTATAATGGTACCTCATTTACCCCCTAAAGACTTTGGATAAACCTAGAACAAATTCAAAAAATGGTGATAATGCGATGCTCTCCCTTGTTTTTAGACTTAAAAATTAGACTAATTTCCCAAACTTCTTTTTCAAGATGTTTGAATGTCTCAAAATGCATCTGATTAATTCCCCATAAAGTCAAGTGTTAAAAAGTGGATCCCATGAGGCTTATATCAAGGCCAAACAAAAAAATTAATTTTATCTTTTATTTCAATCACTAGTTTTAATTTTAAAATAACTATTTTCATTAAAAAATATCTTTTTTCAAGAATCAATAAAATTTTCACCTTTGGGGATACTCCAACCTTATGCTTTGAGGACATACTTCAACATTGCTTTTACAAACTTCATTCAAATTTAAAAAATCATGAAAATTTTCACCATTGGAAGATAATGCAACTCTGCCTCGAAAGGGATATTCCAACCCCATTTTCACTCAAAAATTTGAATTCACTCTCTCCCAAACTTCCTCGGGCCCTTTAATCGAAACCTTCTTTTTCTATACCTCAAGTGACCATCAAGTCCAATTTCAAAGTTGTCATCTCAGTTATTCCTCAATAATTAAAGATAATTACAAGATACATTCCAACTGTTCCTCTTTTTTTATGCTTTTATGTATTTATTTTTATACAATATAATAATATTCTGTTTCGTCTTACTAACATGTTTTGCTTTATGATGTCCATTTTGCATTCATATTTCCAAATTGTTTTTAAAATTATGCAATAATGTTTTGTACCAATATCTCTATAGTGCTTAACATTAAATATCTAATTTTCAAAATTAAATCCAAAAATCATTTTTATAAAAAAAATCCCTATGTTCCCTACATCTTCGAGGCGCATATGTAATTTTATTTTTCCTTAAACCCAGTTTATAATTTTTAAGCAAAATTCATGCATTAAAAAGGGATTATATCAAAATAATGAAAAGTCAATACCAAAAAAACCAAAACTAACAAAAGACATGGCTAGTGGGTACTAATTTCGGGCGTCATGATAGTGCTAATCTTTCCCCCACGCGTAACCAACTCTTGAACCCAACCAATGAATCTTTGGATCTCGTAGACACTAAAATTAATGTTTTGAGTTTTGAAATTCAATAGGCACCTAATCATGCCTAGCCCAAATAATTGATGGTGACTTCAAGTCTTCGGCCACTTTATGGTGGCCATCCAAGACCGGTTGGACTAGCAATTCGTTCGGCAACCCTCCCCCTCGCTATCATCTTATCACACCTAATACAAACCCTAACGAAGAGATATCCCAAAGGCAATTCCTTTTAAGTCACGCGCATCACCATCCAAATGATTCAAGTGTCACGCTGGAGGCATGTCATGACAAACTAGATTATGCCAATTCATTAAAAGATTTATGAAAAATACATAAAACTTTTATTTTAACATTGTTGCATCTTTTTGTTCACTGACAATTAACTTTATAGACTATTAATGCATTACATATAAATAAATATTTATATATATTTAATGGCTGAAATTTTTCACATTAAGCAAATAATCAAATATTTTTAATTTACTTGAAATTCAATATGCACAAACTACATAAATAGAGTATGAAATATAAAAATTGGATTAAACAAATATAAATCAACTAAAAATTATAAAAATGTGGAAAACTAAATTGGTTTTATACTAACGTATCATCATATACATGTTAATGAATAAATTTCATCCATACTCAAACTTTTCATTTTGATTCCAATTTAATCCTAAATATTTCAATTATTCTATTTGGGTCTCTAACATTTTCAAAATGATTCCATTTTGGTCCTTTGCCAAAATAATTTTGTTAACATTTATGTAATACAAATGTTGCTGATTACGTGGCATGCCATGTGTACATTTTTTCTCAATTTTATTGAAAAATATGATCAAAATATTAAAAATGAAATCACTGTAAAGCTTAATGACCAAAAGAATACAATTCAAAAGTTAAAGAAGTATCATGGATGAATTTTTTTCATAAAATAGTATATCTATATGGCATTTGGTTTATCTTTTTTTTTTAAAAAAAAAATCTTCTCCTTTTTAAACAGTTTTTTAGGTTACAAATCGAAGTATCGTTATGCAAGGCAATTTAGGGGAAAAAGAAAAAAAGTCAAACCCTTAACATTATTGTGGTTAAGAGGTCTTTTTCCATGGGTTGAGCTCCCCTTTATTATTTTTCTATCCATTACTATCCAATACAACCTTAATCACCATCCATGAATTTGACTTTGATTTGGCTTTGACAATTCATAAGTGGGTCATATAGATATAAATGGTGTTAATGAATGTATTGGAAAAAATGGATAAAAAAGTAATGGATGGGGCCTAACCTATTTTTCCATATCGTATTTCGAATGTTGTCCAAACTAGACTTGGATTTTTCATTTTCGTTGGTATACATACAAAAATTAATTTCTTTGAACCAGAATAATATATATATATATGTACGTACTCTTACATTGCCAAATTTTTGAATTTCATAAGTAGAATTTGTACATTGATGCATATCGTCTAAAATATATCAAAAATTAAAAAAATAAAAGAGTGAGATATGTGATAGTCTTTTAATTTAGCATGTAAGATTACAATATTTCACTACAAATTACATCAGTACCGACCCAAATTGGTTCAGGCTTATATAGGATTTTTTTTTCATTTTGGATTGATTTGGTTTAACCCTAACTACTGTTCATTTAATAAAAATTATTTTTATTTAAATTTAATTATGAGAGTATATAAATATTAATATAGCAATGGGTTTTTAAAATATATTTTAATATTTTTAAAAAATAAAATGAGTTTACAGACAATAAAGAGAAGAAAAAAGTTTTGGACCACAGTTTCATCCAATCCAACCAATGAACATATATAAAATCAAACATATATATGTACACATATAAATCATCAAGAACATGAAAAATGTCAAGAGTCAGGGCCTTAGTCCCTTTGGCTATCCCTTTTTCTATTGTAATATGCACAATTAGATAGGGGCTTGGCCAAAGTGGGGCAGGCAGGGGACTCGGCCCCCTTGTCTATCCCTTGAATCCTTAATGTTTTTTTAAATTAAAAATAGTAAAAATTTTATTTTGACCTCTAAATTTGATTTTTTTTATCATGACCCCTGATATAAAATTTTTGGCTTTCTCGTGCAATTAGAGTAATTACGAGGCTAAAAAATAAAAAGCATGAAACAAATGAAACATTTAAAATGCTTTTTTTTCTTGTTAGCTTACAATTACTAGGGAAAAAATTGTTTTTGGTTTGATATAATATTTCAATTTGATTGATTTAATCATATTATGATCTGAGCAAAAGGTTAAAACTTCATACTTTGAGCTAAATCTCTATCAAATTAAAACATACATATAATGGATTATACAATTTTAAGGAATGAATAGTTAGTAGAGGCGTCCACAAGCTGGGTCGGATCAGTGAACAAACTTTGAAATCCTTGTCCACGCTCGTTCTAGGCTTGGCCTAACCATTTAGGGCCGAATAACTGCTTATTTGATAAAAAAAATTATTTTTATATTAATATTTATATATTTTATAATCAAATTTAAATAAAAATATATTATTGTAACATAAAAATACTATTTTGGGTCAGTCCGAAACATGAAATGTCAAACTAAGACCTGGACCTGATCGGGTTAGTTGGGCTGTTTGACCTATGGATATGTCTACTTGTTAGTAATACCTTCTTTCAGAAAAAATTTCGTGCAAATTTTGTAGGAGAAACAAATAATCATGATTTTTTGTTCAAATAATCATGATTTCAAGTCGAATCCTATTATTTTTTTCTCGTATTAATCATGTAAATAAAATTTTATTTCTAAATTTTGGTTAACCATGAATTAAATCACAATTAAAGTATATATTTAATAACATATATGACCAAAAATTATAAACTAAATAAAGAAAATAATATAAATTAACAATTCAATATTGAAATAAAACGTACAAAATTAAGAAATCCAAAATGTCTATCTATGTTTAAGAGCATAAATGATATGCCAAATACCCAAACATAAAAGCACTGGAATCTAAGATATCAAATTGAAATACCCAAAAAAATCATTCAATTCAAATAAGGACAAAATCCATATCTCATACTAAAAAAGAAAGAAGTGATATTTACTTCTAGCCTATGTGTACCAATCTCAACAAACTCTTATTTTAGAGAGATAGCTACCTATTGGTATTGTTAACAGAAATTATTCAATACTTTTAAGTACTTGTTCACTATTTTTGGAGAAACTTTGAAAGCGTTGTCCAGTTACTTCTAAGAGCCTAGAGCGTATCTCAATGATACTAACTATAAAATTAATCTAAGATTCTGTCGGAAATTCAGATTCAAAAAATATATTTAGATTTCAAAAATAGTTTAAGTTGTGTGATTGAACACATTTAACTTTAATATTCGTGATTATTTTTTAAATTCTTGAATTTGTTAAATGCCTATTTACACTACAAAATTTAAATGAATTAAGGACACCCAGTAATTATTTTCAAAAGATAAAAAAATTGAATCTAAAAATTTTACGAACAAAAAATCATCTTTAATAGTTATCTTCTAAAATTGTATCTTTCAAAAGTTTTGGGGACAACATTTGTCCCTAATACTGTTAAATCAAAGGCAATATTCATTCCCAAATCTATTAAATTCAAATAGAGAGGACTTTTTTTTATCATCCTCTTATCCTTATCATAATATATTGAGATACAAATCTTAACATATTAGAGTGGACAACACTTCTAATCATTGTAGGGCCCTAACCATCAGAACGAATAGCTAGTCCAAACTTCCCCTACCAAAATACAAGATGGCAGGTTAAGGAGTTGCCACTGACCTATTTGCACTAGGTATGAATAGGAACTTATTAAAATCATTCATTAAAGAGTTACGAAACTCTAAAAGAATGATTTTATAGTTTGCATCATCCAAAGATCTATAAAGTTGGGCTTGAAAGTCAATGAAATCCAAGTAAGGACTCGATCTCTCTCATGATGCCTAAAAATTGATATCAACTAATCTTATGTATCCAAATTACATTTTCCTCAATTTCGCTTATTCAAATATTCAACTATAATCCTCCCTTTTATTCACGAAAACAAATATATACCACAGAAAAAGAAAAAAATGTATCTCAAGACTCATATCGAGTACCCATGAGAGCAATCGAATGTTGGTCTAGGACTAATTTGAATCCATAGGTTAATTCAGAGGAAAAAGTTTTTCTCAAATAAAAATTTTCAAAAAATATATGACTAAAAATATTTACAAAAATGGTATCAAATCAAGATTATTTATAAAACTAAACTTTTTTTTAAAAGAAATTATAAAATAAAACACAAGAACTAAATTGAAGATAATACAACCTTGAAAACAAAGCTAAAAAATCAAAATTTTTATTTAAATTTTATTAATTTGAGAGCCTTTATGTGAGCCACTAAGAACTTACTATTGAACATTTGTAGGCCTATTGACCCTCGAAATAACATTTTTGAAATTGTTTCCAAATCATCTGAATACTTTGGAATGGTAAACACCTAAATTCAAAGAAACTTGAAAATGCTTGACAGTTTTGATGTTCCAAGATCTCCAAATTTATTTTGGACTATTCCTAAGACATAAAATCACAGTCTAAAATTTCTATGAATGCTGACTCAGTACAATTCTGCCTAAAAATACACAAAAAATCCCAAAAAATCACTTTAGGCATCAAATAAGTTTTTTAATTGAACTTTATTGTATCACACAACATATTCGAGTAGTTTAACTTTTGGATTTTCTTCTCGATTTGTCTAGAATACCCATTAGACAAGCCACACGTGGTTGAAAAGCTTGTTTAGCTTATTTCAATAGAAAATTAAAAAGTCTAAAAAAAAATACTCATCCCCACTGAAAACAGCTCACTTTGTAGTTTAGGTGCTGAAATAATGCCAACCAAATAGCTCATGTTATGGAATTTCTTTGAGGCACGTCTATCACGAAATGGGATGTTTCAAAAGCCTATTACACCTCTAATCCAATGAGAATTAAAGAAAAATATTAAAAAATTAATATCACCAGAAATATGGACAAAAATATTTGTTTTTACGAAACCACTATGCTAGAAAATTGTAATTAAGGCTATAACGAACAGAACGTTTGACGAATTAATCATGAACAATTTGGTTTTTTTGATTATCAAGTTAAATGAACAATCTTGAACAAAATTTTATGTTCATTTATTAAATGAATGAGTTCGAACAAAATGGTATTCAATGCATGTATATTCACAAACAAGCTTGCTTATTATTCTTTTGAAAGTTGTTTGTTTGATTATATTTTAAATAATATTATATTATATTTCACTTCATTTCATTTATTTATAATAATATTTTATTTTATTAATTTATATTAAAATTAAAAAAAATCTAAAAAAAACCTAATCTTACTTTACTTTTACCTTTTAACTTTTCATCTACCAATTTTTCCCTAACTTTTAATCCATCCAACGACGTCTTCGAAGTTGCAAACCATCTTTAAAAGTTTGCAATTCAAAACTTTCATCAATAGCGACGTATTTTCCTATTTTACAACCCTTGGTGTTCTTTCACATCTGCTACCCTCTTAAGTATTGACTCCAAGTCATTAGCCTCCAATATTTATGGCATGTCACAAAGTGTAAATTTTTTTCTTTTTTTTCTCCTTATAGACATCTTTAGCAATGCCCATATCTTCCTTGCCATTAAGAAGCAATTCTTTTTAGCAGTCTCTCCAAAAAAATGGTGTTCGGAGAGGCCAAAAAGAGTTTAAGGGAGACCATCATATTTACCAGACCCTCTTTTGTGGTATTTTTCTCTTTTTTATCTTGATTTTTGTCACTTATTATTTTATGGGTCTTTAAATAACAATATTTTTATGATGCTATTCTGTTTTAACACCAAAATTTATGCTTGGTTATGATTGATTTTAGCTAGTATGCAGGTGTTTTTTTGAACGAAAAAATGCGTTGGATTTAAGATTCACCTTTCTTTTAAACGAAAAAAATATGTATTTAGTAGCAAAGATGTTATATTTGGTCCTAATAATAATAATAATGATGATGATGTCAAATTCCAGCTAGCATGCGATTTATTCAACTTATATTTACCAGACAACCTCAAATTAATCAGTTCCATTTACTTATACATTATCTTCATGGTTAACTAGTTTAATAATTATTATCTATTATAATAATTATCTAAAAAAACTTAATTGCTACAAGAAAAGATGTTTACGTATTCTTTAGATGGATATAAAAAAAGAGGAGCTGCACATGTTAATACATGAAACATATTTTAATCTTAAATATATATGTATATTATTCGACTAACTTTAGAACTAGCTTTTATTGATAAGCAAGAAACATATTTTTCCCTATATATGTTGTTTAGTTTTGGAGTACATCTCAACTACATTTTATTATCAGGTTATAATAATAAGCATTAATGTTCGCTCCTTTGATCATGGCTGGTCTAGGCTTTTTTAGTGTTGTGTTCGGATAATAATAATAATAATGATGATGATGATGATGATGATAATTTACCTTTGGATGTGAATAGAACTAGCTTTTGTTAATAAGCAATAAACATTGTATCTATTCTATATATGTTGCTTACTTGAGGTCTTGAGGATTAGCACATCTTTATTGCTTTTGGATGTCGAGCTGTAATAGTTCAAATTATTTTTTTGCATCTTTAATCGTGTATCTTTATTTATTAATAACATGTATCATTTTTTTTAGTATTAGAGACTTGTTTTCATTTTTGTATTTTATTCAAGAATAATGATTTCATTTTGAATTTTCAAGTATGTCTTTTAACTCAACAAACAATTATTCTTCTTATTCTTACATTGGTTCATCATTAATACCTATGGTTGCTATTGAAAGAAATAAAGCAATCAATGTTAAAAGAGATATTGCTATAGGACGTAGCCCTGAGAAGGTTGAGGGTGACGCTACCAATTATATGAAAAGGAAAAGAAACAAGACATCAGTTATATGGCAAGAGTTAATTGTAATCAAACTTGTTGATGGGACTGAAAATGAGTAGTGTAATCATTGCAGGGCTAAACTTACCAAGAATGAAATAGTACAACTACACAATACAAAAGACATTTAGATGGTTGTGTGAAACATCAAATACCTATAAAGGAAAAAGGCACTTGTTATCTACAATCACAAACACCTAAATCTAATAGCGCGAGTTGTATTTATCAGCAACATGCTTCCTGCAAAGGAAGAGCAGTAATGGCTTAAAAAATTTTTCAACAAGGAAATGTCCTCTCGATCGAGACTCTTTCTTTTTTTGACATGATGGGAGCAACAAGTTATGGACTCCTAGCTCTTGATCATGAATAGGGACCTTAGATCGCTCATCCAATTAGTCTTGGATAGCCACCATGAAGTGATCAATGCTTGGAATAGCCACTGATCATTTGGGTTAAGCATTATCGGATGCCTATTGGAATTGATATTTCGAGTTATAAAACTCAA
>JBBYHK010000004.1:2929900-2944252 GCA_038382065.1 Adansonia grandidieri
ATTTCGAGTTATAAAACTCAAAATATCAATTCCATGGTCTGCGTGGTCTAAGAGATTTGACGTTGGGTTCAGGAGTTGGTTACACATAGGAAAAGAATAGCACTTCTACAATGTTCAAAATCAATACCATATAGCTATGTTTTAACTTGGTTTTGGTTTAACCTGTCATTATTTTGATATCATCTTTTTTTTATGGATGAATTTGGATAAAATAGCCAACCGAGGCTCAAATGAAAATTTTAATCCTATATGCATCTCGAAGAGGTAGGAAACATAGAAAAACAAAAATGATCTCAAGATTTAATTTTAAAAACCAGATATTTCATGTCAAGCACTTAAGGGATATTGGCATGATACATTGCCTTTATGATTTTTGAAAAATGATTTAGAAATATTAATGTAAGATAAACACTATGAAGAGAAATGTGTTAGTAAGATGAAAAAAGAAATAATATTGCATAAAATAAATTGCACAAAAAAGGAAAAAAGAGGGATCGGAATGCTTCTCGTAATTGTAATTGGTTATCTAGAAATAACCAAGTTAACAATTTTTGAAATGTATTTGGATCCATTAGTTGATTGAGGTGTGAAAACCAAGTTTGGAGTTTGAAAAGTTTGAAGAAATCTGGGAGAGAGAAAATTTGAATTTTGATAATTTTTAAAAAGACAAGGTTGGAAGACTTAAATTAAAAAAAAAACTGATTTTTCTTGATGCTTCTTAACAAAACCAATGACTTTTTATTTAAAAGGCGAGAATTGATAAAAAAATGGAAATGATAAAATTTGAAAAATGATCGTGTCTTGATCTAAATTGAAAGAGGGTTGATGCATGTTTCTAGACTCGATGGGGGTCGATCGGATATTGAAAAAATTAATCAATTTCGATAAATGCTAAAAATAGGGAACAACTTCGTGTTAATCCCCTTCTTGATTTTATTCCGTATTGATCCAATGGTTTAAAAGGTTTGGTAAGGTACCATTGGAAATGTAACTCAATAAGAATTAAAATAAAACATTCCAAAAATCCTAGAAAATTTCTTTTAAAAAAGAAAGAGTTTTCAAACTCAGGCCTAGCTTGACACTGATAGCATACGTAGAGGAAATGGTACAGCAGACTTTGAAAATCATTCTGGCCTCATTTGAAATCATTATATCACAAATGATACCTTTCAAGAATGTTAATTTCATGAAATTTTTAGGAAAAATATTTGAAAATTCTAAAAAATCATCTAATGGAATGAAATGGCATGAACAGAATGTAACTCATTGATTTCAAGTGTCCAAATAATGTTGGTGAAAAAAGTCATAACTCTCTCATCCAAAATTATCTAGGGCCAAGCATGATATCACTGGAAAGGTCATCTGATGCCTTTTAGGGAAAACTATAAGAGAATTTCAAAAAAAATATTTTATGGTCCATAATGATTTTTCAAGTCATGCTATAGTGCTGTCAACACAAAATAAGGGAACTTTTCAGTATTCAAGTCTCCTAAAGCTAGACTCAAAGTTTGGACATTTGAATGTCTATGACAAAAGGGGGTCAATGAAAATGACTTGATGAGCTCTTTCGTATAATCCTAGAGTATTTTCGGATGATGAAATAGCTCATTAACCACATCATGAACAAGAAGCTCTAGACACAAGATTAAGGCATAAACAACTTAAGACAAATTAAAAGCAATATTTTATTTTTGAAAATTAAAATACTCAACCTCAGTTAACATTGAATCCAAAGATGGAAAGCTTGATTTTTCTCTAAGATTGGAGGATCAATTGATTGAAAACATTAAGTCCATAAGAATCCTCATTTATTGGATTTAATATAGACCTACCTTAGAGGTTTTAAGAAAATAGATTTTTAACAAACATCAAACAAACATTTTGACAAATATGTAATGAACTAAATATGACATTCATGGCAATAAGCATAGAATGCATGTTTAAACAAACACATATGACATTTAGGCATGAAAATAATAATAAAGATGCAAAGAAATGAACAAAGAAATGCATGGAGATGTTAGCTTCATGAATGACATTAAGAATCACACCATGCAATGCTATAAGGACAAGTTTAAACTAGGAAAAGCTTGCTAAAATTTTAAAGATAGCATTAAAACATGATTTTAAAGTAAACCAAGCACATAAGCATAATGAAACATTGTAAAAGGGTTAATCAAGCATCAAAGTCCTATGTTTATCACAGCCAAGGCCACAAAGTGCATGAATATCTTAAGATAAGGTCATGGCTTTAATAATAAAACTTAGTAAAAATAGATGATGAAAGGAAAAAAAAAAGAAAATGAATAAAGAAAACATAAGAAAGTATACCCAAAGGATTGGAAACCTTGTTAGTATTGTTGAGCAAAAAAGTCTTTGCTCTTATAGCTCATTTTCTTCCCTTCTTTTGCTATTGATTAGCAAAAAGGGTAACCAAGAATCAGCTTGAAGGCTATACTAATGATGGAGGGAGGGCTTTTGAGAGGAAATGTGAATGAAATAGAATGTTTTTTAGGGGTTTTTGGTGGAGGTTTGAATAAGCTAAGGGAATAGGATTTCTCTAAGGTTGAAAGGGAATATGTGAGGTATTAAGGAATGTAAAAAGTGTGTTCCAATCCTTATTTGCGTGAGCACACAATATATTTTATATAGGATTTAATTTTAGCAAAAAAAAAACTTAGCATAGGTAAGGCATTTAGGACATTCGTAAAGTACAACATAATAAGTCATTGTACCAACAGGTAAGCTTTCAATATCTAATTGGTTAGGTCAATGTTCTTGGAGCCAAAAAAAATCATGCATAGGCTGGCCCAATGAGCTATTCCAATCTTACCCTTTATTAATCTATATTATAGCATAAAATATGCTTATTCCAAGCTTAATGGAATATTCAAAAATGTTATAACCCAACACTTAAAGCCTAAAAATGAAATCTACATGATTTTTAAGAAGTTATGTCTGAAATTAGATGACTTTTGAAGCCAAATTCGCAAACAAATTTGAGTTTTAATGTAATGGTGCAAATGATGAAAAATGCCATGAACTAGCCAAAAACATAGGGAGTATCAATACATTGATGAATGTATCAATACATTTAGGCTTATATTGATACATTTTGGCCAAAAATTATGATTTTAGCTATGACATAACCTTGTATCGGCACAAATGCTAATATTTAATAGATTAATCATATGGATCGATACATAGCCTCCTCTATTGATATAATCAGTGGATTTTTAGATTTCAATGACATGGTGGGCTTGTATTGATACCTAAGGGTCATGTATTGAAATGTGAAAATGTGAATTTTTATGCAACTTTGGCTCTTCGAACACTTTACCTTAGCTAGGAATAATGGGTGATTGATCCATGCCTGTTCAAATGACCTCAATGATGCCTCGAATAGTGACCCTTAATGCTCTAAAAGTTGGCTTGAATAAAATAAGAAGTCTACCATAATCAAACTAGGAAGTACGGTCAAGTAAAGATCAAAGAGGTTGTTTTTGACATGATAATGGTTCATACTTTTTGCATTTACTGAATATGAATGACTTTGTTGATGAATACGAGTGACAGCCAAAGTTGATTGTTGGGTAAGCTATGAGGTTATGAAAAAAAGGTTAAATAGTTTGCCAAAAACAATTAATAGAATTAGCATTACAACTTATATATGGAAATCAAGTCAAAAGATTCAGTACATAGTCTTGACTGCTTATTTTGCAGACTACAATTAAAAGTTGCAAAAAAAGAGTTTTGAACTTTGTTGATATGCCTCTTCCCCATAATGGACTTGTCATTTATGGTGAGTTTTATAAATACTTGTAAGACTAGGGTATCGAAGGAAAAGTGTGCTCAACTACTGTAGATAAGCTTCTTATAATGATTCAGCTGTAAGAATGTTGAAAGATAGATTCTCTTTTCATAAAAAGGCTTCTTTTAAATGAAAATTTGTTTCATGTTTGTTGTTGTGTGCACATCTTGAATCTTTTGGTGCATTATGGTCATTCTGAGATTGAAGATGTAATTGAAAATGTAAGGGAAAGTGTGAAGCACATCACAATATCCACTTTACAATTGACTATATGCAGTGATATCATCAAACAGCTTTAGTTGTAAAATAAAAGGTTGATTTTAGATTGTTGCATACAGTGGAAGCAACCTAAACTATGTTGTCATGTGCTTTAGAGTTGAAGCAAGTATTTACACGATATGCTTAAAAAGATCTAAGTTACAAGCACTTGCCAAGTGATGAAGATTACGTTAGAGTTAAGGAAGTTTGTTCATTCTTGGCACTTTTTAATCAAATTGCCCACGTTATCTCAAGTAAAAACATTAAATATCTCAACCATTTATTTTATTTGATTTACTTTTCATTTATGACATTCATTTAAATATTTATTTCTTTTATAAATATTAGGTTCTAAATATCCATCATCAAATTTATTTCTTCTTGAGCATTAAAGTATTAAAGAATTATTGGATGAGAAATCTATGAGTGAAGAACCTTGGATGAGACAAATGGCCATTACAATCAAAGGATATTTGATAAATATTAGGGTGAATGCAATTTATTGATCTCTATTGTTGTTGTTCTAGATCCTAGGAATAAGATGACATTAATTGGTTTTACTTTTCTTGTTATTTATTCTGAAGAGGAAGCTACTAGAAATATTCACCTTGAATGTGGAAGTTTATATGAGATTTATACGAAATTTTTGGATGATTATGCAGCAGCTAATGTAGGCAATTCAATGGAAGCGAAAATGCTAGAAATGGTATTACCACTTATGTTTCTGCCACTAGTGGAATAATCAAGGGAAAAGCTATTATGACTAGGAGGTTAAAGTATGGGAATTATGTTAAGAGCGTTGACACAATTCACAATATTAAGTTTGAACTAGATATACATTTGGAAGAAAAGGTGTTCATTTGCAAGGACAAGTGTGGAAAATTTAATGCCTTGGAGTGGTGGAAAGTGAATATCCTTAAGTTCTGAATTTTATCAAAAATAGCTAGTGAAATCTTATCTATTCCTATTACCGTAGTGGCTTCATAATCAATTTTTAGTGCTAGTGGTAGAGTTTAATTAATGCATATTGTTCATCTTTAGGAATTGATACAATGCAAATGCTATTTTATGGTAGTGATTGGTATCGAAACATTGATGATCTCAAAAAGGATGGCAAAGTAAGTAACTTTCATGTACTATATATTTAAAATATTTTTAAAATTTTATCATCTAATATTAATTTCTTATATAGAACAAGGTTGAAGTTAAAGAGATTCCTTTTCTTTGAAGTTACATATACGCTGTTTTAAATGCCTTCAAGTTTAATTAAATTTACCATTTCATTCATATGAGGTAAATTGTTTTTTTTTAAGCTTTATACTTTTTTATGTGAAAGCTCTTGAATCATCTTGATATTTCATTAATTGTTGTATATTTCTCTAGAAATTCGATTGCATTGATTATTGATATACATAAGAATATTAAATAACGAACATGATTCTTTGACATAATAGTTCAGGTATCATTATACTTTAAAGATGAGATATATATATATATTTATATATTACAACCCAAATAGAATGTTGACACATGAAAGTTTAGTTTTTTAGCTTCCAATTACAAATATGGTAATGTGTACTTATGTTAATTATTCTTATCTTTTTCAATGTCTATCACTACTTTTTTGGTTGGAAGAATGTTACAAGATGATTTATATGCACCATCTCGGTTTTCAAAAAGGTTCCAATAGTGAACGACACTTCTTGTTTGTGCAGTAGCAACCATGGAGCTTGATGATTTTTTTGTCTTTTTATTGCATTTGATTTTGTATGTTATTTATGTTAGATGTTTAAGAAGTATTGCAACAGTTAAAGGGTATGGATGTTATTTTTAATTTTGCAAATGCTTAAAGGGCATGGATTCTCTTTTGTTATTTTTATTTTTATTTTTGGGAATGCTTTTTATGTAGAATTTTGTTTGTTTGTTTGTTTATTGTTCATGAACATTTTAAAATTATTTATGAACGTGTTTGATTATATGTTCATAAACATCTTCATTCAACCTAAACGAAATGAGCCTCAAATTGAGACCAAACACTTCTGTAAATTAACAAACCATGTTTGAACAAATATTAAAAATTTTTAACAAACACTTATATTAGGTTAAAAAATAAACAAACGAACATAAATAGAGCCTTGTTTGTTTAAGCTTGGTTCATTTACAGCGCTAACTATGGTAACTTTATAATAGTGTCTAATCATAAACACTTATTTCTAATTTTCCTGACCAGCTTCTAGACGTTCAAAAGTCTGTTAGCTAGGCCAAAGACATTTTACATGTGCCAAAGGGAAATCTAGACACCTTATTTTATCCAAGCCATCAGCAAAAACATTAGAGGTTATTATTTTAAGCATCCTTTAAGTTCTATAAATGAGCACTAGTTAATTTCCCATCATTTCCAACAAAGCAAGGTAATTTAGAGAGCCAAAGGTACGTGTTAGTCATATTGGTGTGTAGGTGTTAAAACCCAGCTTTCACATTGCTAAAAGTTTAAACTTTCATATGTAGTATCGATACATGAAGGTTTACTATCGATACCTAAGGTCTAGTCTTGATACTTAATGTGTTTGTATCAATGTAGACCTTGGCATTAGCTAAAATTATTATTTTTGGCAAATTGTGTTGATACATAAGCAAAAGTATCAATACAAATCCATAAAGTATCAATACACACCTCAATACACACCTCTAAGTCTCAAGAGTGGAAACTTTTTTGGCTTGGTATCGATACATGGTTTATTGTATTGATTCTCATGGGTAAAAATTATCTTATGTATCGATACAAAATGTTTTGTATCGATACATAAAGGTATTTTGCCTAGTGTGAACCATATTTCAGCCTTTGAAAATTCGATTCAAGCATGTTTCTTTCACAAAAAATCATTAGGATTCAAACCAAACTTTGGCTTTGGGCTTACAGTTGGATTTAAACAAATTTTTTATATGCTTTGTCAAAAGGCATGCTTGGCTTTCCTCTAGTTGTGGACTATAATAGCCTTTCTGCACCATTACTCTGCATGATAGAACCAATGGAAATAAGAGCAGCGAAGCATAGTCCTTGGAGTTGTTTCTTAATACATGAAGGAAAATTCCACAATGCCCTTACCTTTGGCTCAAAAACATTAGCTGAATATACTCCATATAAATGAGCCAGTTTTGGCACAACAAAAAACCTATAGACATATCCATCTTGTTCTCAGCCATATCTAAAAAGAAATTTCTAGCAATCTCCATGCACTTACATAGACAAACATTGTTACATTGAAAAAAACTCCTTCATTCCAGTAGCTTCCTTTTCTTTCCTTAGAAAAACCTCCAAACACCTTTATTTTCTTTCCTTTCATACTCAAAAAACCTTTCTTATACAAACCATAACCAAAAGCTCTTTTTTTTTTCATCCTCTTTTAGCTAAACTATAGCAAAATGAGGGAAAAAAATTAAGTTTAGAGTTGCCACCCCAAGTAAGAGTGAAAGTTCAAAGCTTTCTAGTATATTTTCTCTGCCTTACTCCATTTATTTTGTATTCTTATCATTTGCATCATTGTAGTGAACCATTCACAATGCCATGGCCATTCTAGGACTTTTATGCATTAAGTGGCCTTGGTTGTGGTAGTTTTAGGGCTTTGATGATCTTTTTGAGGCCTTAATGGTGCCTAAGCAACCAAACATGATTCTCATCATTTTTGCCATTTAAATAGCCCTTTTCCACGTATCTTTAACGTGTTTCATCCATTTATATGCTTAGCACATGCTTCATCCACCCGCATGCTTAACATATGCTTCAATCTTCATCCTATCATGTTTTTAAATATATTCATGTATTTCCTTACATTTTGATGAGTTTCATAACATAAAAATGCTATCTTGAAATTCTAGCATGCTTTTCTTTGCTCAAATATGATCATATCATCTCCCATAACATGATCTTTGATGTCATCTTCATGCATCTTATTTGTCACCTCTTTGCATTTTTTTGTCATATTTTCTATGTCAAAATATTATCTCTTGCTTGTTTGAATGTGTTGTTCATGTTCTTCATTATGTATGTTGCATTATGTTCATGATATCTTTTTCAAATATGTTTTCTTGTTTAAAAAAAATATGATTTTCAAAATAAATCCCTAAGTTAAGTCCATGCTACCTCCAATAAATGAAGACTAGCACAAATTAAATGTTTTCACAAAATTAATCTTGCAATTTTTAGGACATATCAAACATTTTAGGTTTGGAATCATGGTGCACTGAGTTCAATAATATTGTTTTTCAAACAAAATGACTTTTTTAATTGATTAAAAAATATTAAGCCTTGATCTTAAACTTAACACCTTCATTTGTGGCATGGTCACGGGTTGTTTCATCATCCCAAACTACTCCGGGATTATGGAATGAACTTGCGATGCCCCTGTCACTCTTTTTTCTGTGTCACGAATGTTCAGATGTCCATGGCTTGACTTTGACCCAAGAAACTCGAGAAATTAAAATAATTCCTATTTTTGCTCTTGTAGCACCATAGTTTGAATTTGAAAATTTATTCTTGAATCATAAATGATCTTTCTAGAATTTTTTGATATTTTTCACTTAAAGGGCATTGAATTATCTTTCCAAAGGTGTCTTTTTTTACCCTAATATCATTCCAGATGAGGGAGTTATGATTTTTCAAACATTTGCTGTTCGAAACCCTAAAGTTAGTGCATTATATTCTGTTTGGGCCATTTTGGCCCGTCAAATGATCTTTTCTATATTATTTAAATATTTGTTGCAGAAAGTTTTCAAAATTCCTTTTTGAAAAAAGTATTGTTTATGATTTAACGATTCTGAATGAGTCTAGAATGATTTTTCAAAGTCTATCATGCCCTTTCCCTTGTACATGCTGCTAGCGTCGAAACACATCTAACATAAAAAAAATTAATTCAGCCTAAAATGCAATTTTCTAGGATTTTTGAGATATTTTAATATTGGTCCTCATTGAGTTACCTTTCTAATGGTATCTTGCTTACCTCTTGAAGCTTTAGGATGAACCCCGTTTTTCACTTAAAAATCCAAAAATTTTCTTTCTTTCGGATATCCTAGAGTGTTTCAATTAAAACTTTTTCTCCTTCAAATTACAACTGAATCCAGACACGTTCCAAAATTATCATTTTAGTTATCTTTTAATAGTTGAAGACAATTATGAGATACATTCTAACCGCCCCTCAATTTTATGTTCTTTTGTGTGTGATAGTTTTTCTGTGATATTCTTATTTTTTTCGTCCTACTAACATTTTCCTTTTTATGGTGACCATCATGCATTCATATTTAAGAATCATTTAAAAGATATTACAAGGCAATCTTCCATGTCGGTAACTCTATAGTGCCTAAATGGAATATCTGAATCTTCAAAATTTAATCCAAAAATTACTTTCGTAAAAGATCCTTATGCTCCTCATAACTCTGGGGCACATAGGTGATATAAAATTTCCTATCAAAACTCAGATCTATAATTTCCACAAAAGTTCATGCATTAAAGGGGATTATATCTAAATAATGACTAAATGAAACCGATTAAATCGAAACAGAAGTAAGATATAGTTGGTGGGCACCAATTTCAATCATCATGGGGGTGCTAATCCTTCCCTACGCGTAACCGATTCTCAAACCTTATAGACCTTGAAATCAACATTTCAAGTTTCGTAACTCAGAATATTGTTTTCAATAGGCATCTGATCATGCCTAGCCCAAAATGGTCGATGGCGATTCTAAATTTATGGTTACTTCACAATGACTTTCTAAGACTAGTTGGATGGGTGATTCGTTCGACAGTCTCTCTCCCTATCATATTATCACACCTAAATTCAAATCTCGACCAAAGGATAACTCAAAAGCTCCAACCTAAACACCATATATTTTTAAGTCGAGCATGTTCTCACTTCAGATTATCCGAAGTAAGTGGGAAAACATGGAGAGTATGTGGCAACAAGAAGGAAACAACAAAAATCTCTAAGCAACTTGACTTAAAACTCTTAACATCATCATCTTCAAAAATGTTAGAGTCACATGAATGAGTCACCTTTGTCGCATTTATTAATATTCAATTATAATAAGCAAGTGAGAAGCACACCGATGTCACTCATTTAAGCTCTGTAACCAGCATCCAAATGAGTCTAAACAACAATATTAAACACATCTAAACTATTTTTAATGGTTCTCATCAAGTCTGTACAAGTTTAGTTTACAAAAACTAGTTAAAACACTTAGAAAATATTGTTTAATGCTCTAAATCAGCTTTAAATTCAATCATTTATTCAAATGTCCCTAAGTTATTCTTGAAAGAACATTTATAATAAAACCAAACCTCTATTTACTCATTGATTGAATAAGCCCAGGCTTGTACTTGGGGGTCCTTTATGAAAACTCAAGCAAAAACACTACAATACAACATTTTATCAAACACTTTGTAAACTACTGGTTATTATCAACTAGAAATTAATCAACCACAATCCTAATCTAACAAAATTCATTTGGTCAATCCATTAAGGCTCAAACATGCTTATCTAATTCTCAATTTCATTTCATTTCTCATCACTTTCACAATCAAAGCAAGGAAACAAGCTTGATTACAACTCCACCAACATGATTTTCATTCAAAGAATGATTTGAACTTATCAAGTTTAATTCTAGGCGTGCAAACTTAGGAATTCATCAAATTAAACTTAAATTTCAGCTTACCTAAGCTTAATTTATCTTGATTCAGCAAAATTTCATTAATGCATCATCATTTAAGCATCACCATTTAAGCAAGGTCAGACCATAGGTCAAGTAAACTAAAGTAGCCAAACCTAAAGTAATGTTTTGTACCATGGCTGATTCATGATCCTAGCATTCGAAGCTTGTTTGAAACTCCCATTAAAGTTAAAAACTAAGGATTTCATCATCAAATTTCAAGATTTTAGCTCAATATACTTAGATCTTAGCTCAAATAAGCTTAAAGCATTAAAATCTAGCTAAATCTAAGTGGTCAAATTAGAGATTAAGGAGCTAAGCATGTTTGAACACTAGTTAGGTGATTTAATCATGATTTCAAGTCTATTTCTTCAATTAATCATCAAATCATATTTTAATCTTATCAAATCTAACTAAAAACTTGCTTAAATCAAGAAGGCATCATCAAATCATCATGAATCAAAGTACTCAAATAAAGAGAAAATGGAAACAAGGCTATTAAAACCATGTAAAGGTATAATCAAGCATCAATTCAACATCAAATCATGTTAACGAGCTAAAAATAAAAAAAAAAAGAAAAAAAAAAGTGTTACCTTATTAAGCTTTTCCTCCACCAAGAAAATGAGAGAAAATGAGAGAATGTTCTAAAGAATTTTTTTAAAATAGTCACACCCTCTAATTATAGGCCTAATGTTAGTGAGCTAGTCTTAAATCACTGTAGGGTGAGATTAAACTAAGCACCGACCTCCTTAACTAGTTGAAGTGAAATAGCTTTTTTACCTTTAATGAATAGACGAGCATAATTTGCACACTAAACATATGCTAAATTCTACTAACATTATAATCCTAATCTAGTCTTGTACAAGTATTTGTAACATCCAATTGATCTTAAAGTGTTCATGTAAAAATGCAATCGGATGTTTATTCTTGTAATAAAAATATCCTTTAACAATCTTTCTTAAAAAATCTAGAATTTCGTATCCCAGACCTCTCAGATTAAGCCCTCAAGAATTCCCAACACCTTATTTCCTAAAGTTTTTTCATGACCTAATATCGATTACACTTTCTTGACCTGAAACCCATATTCAATTTCATTTTGGTGTAATCAATTTAAAGCCTGAGCTCTAAAACTCCAATTAAAAATCTAACTCTAAGCATTAAACTTGATTTTGGCTTAATACAATAAGTTTCTTTTTTTTTCATCCAAATGCCTTAATAACCATTCTAACCACTTCAAGAGACATATACTAGTCAACTTCTGATATGCTCGGATTTTTTAGACCTAAGTCTCGATTTTTTGAATTTAGCATTTACCTATTAAATCATACAATTAAGTTAAAATGCCTTATTTTATTAAACTAAGCCCATAGAAACATTCAGAAACCTTAATTAGACCTTTCTATCATTAGTAAGAAAATCCAGTCCTAGAATATTCCATGCAACCTCTGAAACCAAAAAAGTCAATTAGGAGCCTAAACAAAACAGGGTATCTACAATCTCATCCCTAAAAATCTCTTATTTTATAGTGTTAATGATGAATTTGAAATACCTATAGATGTTTTTATAAATTTGAAATTCATATTTTTATATCTTTCAAATATATAATAATATTGAACCTTAATTAATTTATACATAAATATGAATAAAATCCAAATCTAAATTTTCAAATTCATATTACTTTCCAAACATAGCATAAAAGTTTTACTTTTCTCCATATAGGATATATAAATGAATAGCTTCTCCAACTATAGTAATAACTATGATCAGTATGCTTCTTTATCAAACTCACCTATTGATTGCACCATTTCAAATTTGTGGAAATTAGAAAAAAAACCCACAAAAAATAGAAGCCTAACACCACCCTTATGTATCACCAACTAATAAGCCTATCCTTGGATACAAAAACAAAGAGTCCTCATGTTGAGAATCTAATAGAAAATTCCATAAATCATCAGTTAATATATTACCTTGACTTTTCTGCAGTTTTCTTTATTTTCTTATTTCTTTTAGGAAAGTAACTATACAGTTTTTTTCCCTAGAGTTATCTGATGTAGGGATTGGTCTTACAAAGAACATTTGCTAAGGACTGCTAAGATTTCACCAAGAGAATAAGTTTTGATTTCCTATTAGCCTATGGCCTTTGCCTAAGTATATAATTCTGTTATATACATAATAAATATTTTGGGTATAAATGATTCGTACTTTAGACTTGAGCTTTTATCAAGGGTTCAAATTGGCTACACCAATCTTAGGTTGTTTCTTTGGAGTATGAACTAGAGTCTTAGTATTGAATATTATATGCCATGTGCATTGAATGTTTATATATTCTTTAGGAAACTAGCTATATAAGAACTTAACCTAACTTAACAAACTATCCCATTTTCATATGTAAAAATAAAATAATGCCTGAACCCAAGACTTACATAGAGCTTCTTATATTTGATGTCTCCCAGCCCTTGAGTCTATTCTCCCTCTCCTCTCTCTCTCTTTAGCTTGCAGTCAATGGGGCTTCTTCCGTATAACCAATCACAGAGTCCCTAAACATCTTTTCAAGAACCTACAGTCCCTCTCAAATCATATCTTTAGTCTCCCGAATGAGTCCAAACTCAAGGTCGGTCTAAGTTCATCCTTAAAAACCTACATCCCTCATTTTATTGCTTCCCTTTTCTATGAGAGTCTTCTAGTGTCTGGACCCGATTTCTTTGCTTTTACAGAAAGTTTAGTGGATGTTCTTTTGGACCAGTAAAATTCAGAGTTCAGGTAAAAACTACTTGAACTCTGCTGTAATAGTATTTCTAGTTACCATGCATATGCTTTTCATTTATCAATGAGTCAAGAGTTATAAATGACATAGAATAGTATTCACTAGTTATTTTATTTTAATTTATATATGTTTTTCGGCTTGTTCTTTTGGTAGTGAGAAATTGAATGAATATGGGAACATAATGACTAAGCTATCGAAGGAGATAGTAAAAGCAGTACTAAAAAGCTTGGGAGAAGATTTGGAGAAGAAATTTGTAGAGTTTGAATTTAGAAACTGTCATGGTTATTTGCGAATAAGCAACTACACTCCTCCAAATATCATGAAAGAAGAAAAAGAAGTTGACGGGCTAGGCATACACACAAACATAAGCTGTGTAACAATTGTTTATCAAGATGAAAATAGGGGACTTCAAGTAAGATCAAAGGAAGGGAAGTGTATGGATATAAACCCTTGTGAAGACACACTTGTCGTTAACATTGGGGACCTAATGCATGCATGGAGCAATGGGAAGTTAAGGTCATCAGAGCATAGAGTTGTTTTAAAGATAAACGTTAATCAATTTTATTTAGCTTTCTTTTGATGCTTTGAAGATAAAAAAGTGATATTTACTCCTAATGAAGTTGTTGGAGAAAAGAATTTGAGGATCTATAAGCCATTTGTTTGTGCAGATTATTTAAAATTCAGACTAATCAAGGAAATGGGAAAGTTTGAGAGGGTTGGATTTACTGTGAAAGACTTTGCATGAAACTGAGACAGTTTGTAAAAATTAGTCACATTAAAGATGTGAATGCTTCATTGAAAGGCAATGACAGTTGAGAAT
>JBBYHK010000004.1:2973598-2990326 GCA_038382065.1 Adansonia grandidieri
TCTAATACCCTGTACTAACTTAGTTACTTGGCTATTCTATTATCCCAAACTATTTCAGGATTGTGTGAATGAGCTTGGGAAGCCACTATCACTGACCCTCTTTTTTACAAACATTTGGATAATCATAACCTGAGCCTAGTCCTAGAAACTCAAAAACCAAAAAATCTCTCATGTTTTGCCCTAGTAGCACTATAGTCATGATTTAAAAAATCACTTTTGAGCCTTAGAACATTTTCCTATAATTTCTTGATATTTTTACCTTAAAGGGCACCAAATTAGCTTTCTGATAGTGTCTTTTTTTGCCCTTGGATCATTCTAAATGAGGGAGTTATGATTTTTCAGACCTTTTTTATCTGGAACCCCTAGAATAAGTGATTTACATTATGTTTGGGCAATTTCAACCCACCAGATGACTTTTTTTGGAATTTTAAAATTTTTTCCCAAAACTTTCATGAAATTACCTTTATGGAAAGATATCATTTGCGATTTAATGATTCCGGAAAAGTCTGAGGTGATTTTTCAAAGTTCATTACACCTTTTCCCCTACACATGCTGCCAGTGCTGAAACAAACTCAATTTCAAAAATTAATTCCGCTTAGAAAGAGTTTTCTTGTTTTTATATTTTTTGAATATTTTTATATTAATTCTCATCGTGTTAGCTTTCCAAGGATACTTTGTTTACGCTATGAACCCTTTGGATGAACTCGAAATAAATTCAGGAAGTGCAATAGCGCGATGCTATCCCTTGTTTTTAGACTCAAAAATTAGATTAATTTCTCGAGCTATTTTTTCCGACACATTAGAATGTCTTGAAATGCATCCAATTAATTTCCCATGGAATCATGTGTCTCGAAATAGGTTTCGCGAGGCCAGATCAAGGCCAAACAAAAAAAAAGTAATTTTGTCTTTTTTTCGAATTGTCTATCTTAATTTTAAAATACCTATTTTCATAAAAAAATTTCTAATTTGCATCTTTGAAGATACTTCAATCACAGTTTACAAACTTCATTTAGATTTCAAAAATCACTAAAATTTTCACCATTAGGGATACTCCAACCCCATCTTCCAAGGGGATACTCCAACCTCACTCTTCACTCAAAATCCAAATTTTCTCTCTATCGGATTTCCCCAGACCTTTTAATTAAAACCTTCTTTTTCACACCTCAAGCGACCATCGAGTCCAAGAGTGTCTCAAAATTGTCATTCTAGTTATTCCTTAATAATCAAAGACAATTACGAGATACATCCCAATCGTCCCTCATTTCTTATGCTTTTATGTGTTTATCTTTATGTAATATTTGTTATATTCATTTTCGTATCGCAAACATGTTTCCCTTTATGGTGTCCATCAAATGGTTTTCGAAAATTACAAAGCAATGTTTTGTATCAGTATTTCTCTAATGCTTGACACAGGATTATCCTATTTTCAATATTAAATCCAGAGATCATTTTTTAGTAAAAAAATTATTATGTTCCCCATCTCTCCGGGGCGCATATAAGATTTCAAATTTCTTCGAAACCCAGCTTCACTATTTTATACAAAATTCATGCATAAGAAAGGGGATTATATGAAAATAATGACAAGTAAAAACCGAGGAAACCGAAACCTATGTAAGACATGGCTAGCTAGTACGATTTTGGGCATCATGAGAATGTTCGTACTTCCTCGCACATAATCAACTCTTGAACCTGATTGAAGAATCTTTGGACCTCATAGACCTCAAAATAGATGTTTCGAGTTTTGTCAATCGGAATATCGTTTTCAATAGGCATCCGATCATGTCTAGCTTAAATAATCAGTGATGACTTGAAGTCTTCGACTACTTTATGGTGGCCATTCAAGACCGGTTGGATGAACGATATATCCGACCGTCTTTCCCGTTACTATCATCTCATCTCGCCTAATCCAAATCCTAATCAAGGGATAACCAAAAGGTTATTACTTTTTAAGTGGCACACGTGACCATCCGAGCAATTTGGGTTGTGCCAAGTGCACTTCGCGACAAGCATAATTATATATAGTATATAAAATCTATTAAAATCCTGAGTAATGAAAATTGTAACATTGTGCCCAGTAATTTGGGTTGATGATCAATTTTCTTTTATTCCCTATCATGTCGGATTTATTTCTTAAAGTTGAATAAACTACAGACAAAATCTATTATATTACATTACTAATGCATTTGACAATACTAGTAAATTTTATAAAAAAATGCTAGCTAATGGTTCATGCCAAATTTAATTTGCAATTTAAACAAACGTGACTTTTACAATTATTCTCATATTTTAATTAAAATATCACTTTCATGAATTACTTTTTTTTTTCTAATAAGTATCATTAGTAGTTTTTATTAACAAATGAGCTCATTGATTTTTTTAATCAATAAATATCCACCATAAATACATATTATATGTTTACGTTTTCTATAAATTAGAAATCTGTTAATTTGAAGCTTTTAAAAATATCATAAATGAATTAATATATAATTTTTGTATTAAAATTTAAAGAAAAATTTAAAAGTAATTAATAATATAAAATAATTAAAAGCATGGATTTTTGCTTAGATCTGCCAAAGAACTCGGCCATCTACTCAAGCTCAAAATTTCAATTAATAAAAAATATTAAACCTTTTGAAATGAGTTTAGATAAAAATATTAAACCTATTAAACATGTCTACTTCATTATAATTACTAAGGTTTTGACAAATATTAGAATTATAATAGTTCAAGATAACGACTGAATTGTTTATGTTGTTTATTTACAAATAAATTGATCAATTCTTTGTTTCACCACTCTTTTTTTTGGCTTTTATTACTATAATTAAAAAGAAAGTGGAGGTGCATTATACTAAAATTTGTGAGGTCCAATTTTTCCATCTTTTAAACTCATGAGTTATCTCATCAAATCTTTGGAATCATAAATGATTTTTATTTTAAAATGACTAAATCATTATTTAGAAGTAAAAGGATTGTATTAGTTCACTTCTTCCATTATGTTATGACTTCATAGTAATATTTATCAACATTGTAGTCAAAATTCCATCCTTCGATCCCAATCATATTGCTTCAGTTATTCCATTACAATTTTAATAAAATTAGTCCATTCACTTTTACCAAAAATCACTTTAAGGACTATCATAATTGTGTTAATGTCTTGCTTTAATTTGGATAACGAAGCATCTAATAGTTTTGCATTAGCTAACGTCTGATTTTTATTTCATAAGCATTTCTTTTGTCTAACGTCAATTCTCCCCCCCGCCTCCCCCAAAAAAATAGCAAGAGTCAAAATAGATAGTGATTGAATATATAAATGGCTATACTAAGAGATACAAATATTAAATAAAAAAGGCAACAATAAAACTCCTAAAATACTCTTTTAAACATTTTAAATTTTAATAATTTTCAATTTGAATGAGTTTTATCCTGATATTGTGGTTTAAAATTTGTTCACTACTAAGACTATTCTTATTATTTATTTAAACTTGAATATGACATAAACTTTATATATATATATATATAATATGTAATTACAAAAATCGATTTAATGTTAATGTTAAACTATTAAAAAGTTGACCCCCTATCGCGGGGTTATATTCGTACAGTTTTCCCTCCCTACTTATCAACAATCAACTATGTAGTGTAATATTTACAAACAAAGCGCAGTCTCGGCCTTATATTTCCATTCCTCTTACCTGCGAAACCATTATCCTTATTATCAAAGCCTCGTTTTTATTTTATTTTATTATTGTAATCTCTTTCCGTTGAAACTCTGTTTCCGCCCCCATGACTCCTTATGACCGAAGATATGGCGATCCCCAATCTTACCGTCAGCGTAGGAGGTACTTCCGCTCGTCTTTCAGATCTATCCTTTCCTCCACGATTTATTATTTTATGATTCAATGATTGAAAAATTTCCCTTTTTTTGCAGTGATTTTATGTGCCAACAGCCTCCTGTAGGCCCACCAGCTATGGGTCCAGGAATGGTCCTTCCAGCTGCTGCTACCACTTACCCCCGCGGTGGACAAATTCCTTACGGTGGCCCTCCAACGGCGCTGCTGCCATCTTTTCAGGGAAGAGTGCCCGGACCCGTCACAGGTCAAGGGAATTTGGATACGTACTCGAGCTTCCAACCACCCACGGGAAGATTCGAGATGGGCCGCGGTGGGGGCATAGGTAATACTCATATTGTAGACAGGAGAAGTGACGGGGTAAGAGGTCGTGAAGCCGGTCGCGGTAGAGGCAGCGGTCGCCATGGTAGTGGCGGCGGAAGGGGTTATGGAGGTAGGCACGGAGGGTCCTCTAGAGGCGATTTAGAGAATGTTTTTCTTCCAAGGCAAAATTTTAGAGATTTGGTTCCTTTTGAGAAGAACTTTTACATGGAGAGTCCTGCGGTTAGGGAAATGACAGAGCAAGAAGCTATGTTTTATCGTAGAACACGGGAGATTACAGTCCAAGGACATGATGTTCCAAAACCGATAAGGATGTTCAATGATGCCAATTTCCCTGGTATTTCTATTTTGATTGGTTGGTTTTCAATTCTTTTGAAGTCTAAATTTGATTTAATCCGACTTTAATTTTTTATTTAAATAAATTTTGTATTAGATTACTGCCTTGAGGTGATTGCTAAATCGGGTTTTGTTGAGCCAACTCCAATCCAGGCTCAGGGGTGGCCTATGGCTTTAAAGGGGAGGGATCTAATTGGTATCGCTGAGACTGGTTCTGGCAAAACGCTGGCATATTTACTGCCGGCATTGGTGCATGTTAATGCACAGCCACGATTGGGTTAGTATCATTAATCAGTTCATATTTTTGGTTGTTGTAGTGTACATTTGAATACAGTTGCTCATTTTTCGTTTCTATAATTGTTTAGTGCATGGTGAGGGTCCTATTGTATTAATATTAGCACCTACGAGGGAGTTGGCTGTTCAAATTCAAGAAGAAGCTGCAAAATTTGCGACTCATGCTAATATAAGAAGTACTTGTATCTATGGTGGTGCACCTAAGGGACCACAAATTCGGGATCTTAAAAGAGGTATTCCTAGTTGTCTCTTTGAAATGTGAATAACTTTATCACTCTTGGGTTACTGCAGTATTGAGTTTAAGGTTTTCCTATATTAGGTGTTGAGATTGTAATTGCTACACCTGGTCGGCTGATAGATATGCTAGAAGCTCAAAACACAAACTTGCAAAGAGTGACTTACCTTGTTCTGGATGAAGCTGATAGAATGTTGGATATGGGGTTTGAGCCTCAAATAAGAAAAATTGTTGCCCAGGTAGCTTTATTTATCACCAAGTCGTCATCTTTTAAATTACTGTCCATTGCCCATTTGTAGAAATTAGTTTGAAATTCTTCAAGTTTTTTAAGCTAATAACTTTATTCTGTATTTAGCAATGGACCTTAGCAAAGTTTTATTTTTTTCATACATGATCTTCTTCTTTATATATATATATATATATATTGCAGAAAAGATACAAACAAGCATTGAATTCTGCTAACTGTATAGTTCAATGATTCAGATGTAGAAAAGGTAGTTTAAACCATTGAAGTAGAGAAATTGCTAACTTAAACTTGCTAATGGCATTGCTACTGGCCACATTCACATGTGTTAATGTGTCCTTTGTTCAGTTAAGAACAAAGCTGTATATTTTAAACTTATTTTGATCCTTCATGTTTAGACTTTTGACCAAATTGCCTCTTTTGTTTCCAAGGTTGTTGCATTTTAGTTAATTTCATCCGGTTGTCTTGTTCTGTTTGGACTAGTAGTCTTATTTAGTAATGTTAGGCATCACATCCTGTCAAAAGAAAGGATCTTTACATAACAATTTTGGTTTTATCCATAATCAGATTCGGCCTGATAGACAAACATTGTACTGGAGTGCAACATGGCCAAGGGAGGTTGAATCTTTAGCAAGGCAGTTTTTACGCAACCCATATAAGGTTTTGTAATAAAGTCTAAATGGCATCAATGTTTAAACATAAGTTTGTATGTGCTTCTCTATTGGTTTTTTGTTTGAGGTGCGTAGATGCTTATTCAAGGTTTTGCCTAAACTCTTAAGATGTTCAGGTTATCATTGGATCAACTGATCTGAAAGCAAATCAATCTATTAACCAAGTTGTTGAAGTCATAACAGAGCTGGAAAAGTACAACAGGTTTGTCTTTGCAACTTGCTCCTGGGAAAGTTTTGTTTGATATTGTGATATTAAATCTTGATCTTTCTCCGGGCAGGCTAATCAAACTGCTGAAGGAAGTGATGGATGGGAACCGAATACTCATATTCATGGAGACAAAGAAGGGATGTGACCAAGTTACTAGGCAGCTGAGAATGGATGGATGGCCTGCCCTGTCCATCCATGGTGATAAAAACCAGACTGAAAGAGATTGGGTCCTGGCTGAATTTAGGAGTGGCAGAAGTCCTATAATGACTGCCACTGATGTGGCTGCACGGGGTCTTGGTAGGATCACTGTGTGTTAGGAGTCTTTGGATATTCATATAGGTCTTGAAATGGTGAAGATAAGCGAGTCTGCCGGCTGCTTTCCAGTTTCCCGAGACAATAATTTGTGGCTTGGGTGCAAAGGAGTTGCCATGATGTGCATTACGAATATGTGAACATTTAAATATTTTAACTGATTAGCATGATCCTCCACTTAAAGGGAGTTATTATTTGGATTGAGAGGCATACTTGTTTCTCATATACACGATGTCTACTAAGATTATTGGCTACTATCTTGTGCTTACAGCTCATGTTACATGGACAAAGGTAGCATAATTTGCTTAGACAGCTGAGGTGGTGATCTATAATTTGGAGGCGTGTACAGTACCAAAACTCAGGCTACTCTGTTCCCTTGTTTGTGAAGTTTTATTTCTTGATTTAGGTTGGGAGAAAAGAAAAATTAGAAAGCTCTCTTATGTGTAGTTATATGTGCTTGCTTGAATTGCCTGACTTGGTATGACTCCGATAATCAAGTGTCTAAGTAAAATGGTTGAAGTTGAAGTTAGTGTTGCCCATCCACAGTTATGGAGCTGGTTTGTTGCGGCAGCCTGGTTGACTCACATTTGCTTATATTCCTTGATTGGACACGAAAATGGTGGTAAACCAGCTCCTTATCCCTGCAAGGTTAAGGTGGGCACATTTATCTAATGAATGTGTTATCTTAATATCGATCATTTGGATCTTAGGGTGCAGGGATAAGGGAGTTTTTGAAATTTTCTAGGATTCTTAATGTACTGAGCCTGCTTAGTAAAAGAATGTTGCGTGCAATTTGAAAGTTTTTAGTGTCCTTCAATATTCATTTAATATAGAGTCAAAACAATGGCAAGCTGTGCTGTTTCTTCAGTGTTGGCCTGTCGCTCTTGTAAATTATTTCGAGCAAACATCCTTATATTGCCAGTTTTGCTTTGTTTGCTGTAGATGTGAAGGACATAAAGTGTGTGATCAACTATGATTTTCCTTCCAGTCTGGAGGATTATGTACATAGGATTGGTAGAACTGGTCGAGCGGGGGCTAAGGGAACTGCTTTTACCTTCTTCACACAGGCAAATGCAAAGTATGCTAGGGACCTTATCAAGCTTCTGCAAGATGCGGGGCAAGTTGTTTCCCCTGCATTGTCTACATTGGCCCGCTCTGCTGCTTCGAGGTTTGCAGGTAATACTTTGTTTAAACACCTGTTGGCAAAAGTAAAGTGTGAATAAGACTTCCTGGGTATAATTCTTTTAGATAATCATCATTGCTTGTTTTGGTTTTAGGTTCAGCCTCAGGGAGGAACTTACGCTCCGGAGGACGTAGCAGTTATGGTAACCGGTCTTTCATATCGGGATCTAATACCATACCGATTGGTGTAAAGAAAAGGCCTTGGTAGTTTGCGTACTAAGTTGAGGTTTATTGATTTGAAGGAAATTATGCTCAGTGTTGTGATGTAGGATATGGAGGGTTCAGAGATTGTTTTTGGATTTCATTTCGGTTTATTATATTATAGGTTATAGCAGGATGTTGGTATGTTGTTGAGCATTAAAATAAATGTTTTACAGGTAGATATAATGAAAATGTCAATTTAACATATTAAATTAATTGTAGATAGAATAGATTGCTTTCTCATTAGATTTGTGCAGTCTGTCTGATGTCAAGAAGATCGATTTTTTCTTTTGAGTAATTAAGAAGATCAATTGGAATTCGCAAAATATATATGAGGGTGGTAACCGTTTGGTTTGGTGAAAAATTTTTAGTTAATGTGTAGTATTTTACAAGAAAATATAAAAAACTAATTGCTTTAATAACTTCTTCGCTTTTATTTTTTTTTCAACCACATTATTGTTCGTACTAATTATAAAATTTATAATTCAATTGGTGTCGTGAATACACTTGATTAAAAAATGACATAAAATAAAATTAAGTTTATTGTAATAAAATATAATTATGGGGTTTTTAGATATTTTAATATTAAAATATTAACTTTTCACTAAAAAAATTACTTGCTATTCTATTTTAGAACACGATATTTTTTAGTACATTTTTTTATAACCTACACAGTTATGGGTTGTGATATAAATTACAATATATCTAAAATGCTTTTCTTTTCGGTATAAAAAAAATGCTTTCTTTTTTTTTTTTTTAATTATTTTTCACGATTGTGACCGGCACTTTATATCTAAAATTTCAATAACAATGGATTGTTCATCATATTCTTAATTTTTAAATAATTTTTATTATTAATAAGATTTATTCTATTTATAAGTAAAAAATATTTTATTAGATGATTTTTGGATTTATTTAATTTTTTGTAAAAAAAAAATTTAGCTTGGCGATAAGAAGAATAAGAGACTGCGTGTATTAATCTATTTGATAATAAGTAAAAAAAAAAAATTATATTAAATTGTTTTACCTTCATTGTTCTAACTTTTCATTAAATGAAATAAACATGTAAATCCAAATTTTGATTAACATGCCCTTTATTTTTTTATTTGATTGACATAGAGTTTATTTTTTTTTTATAATTTTGATTAACACACTTAATTTTTATAAATAAATAAATAAATATTTAGGTGTTATGCATGTGATAATAAATATTAATTTTTAAACATATTCAATATTAAAAAAATTATTTAAACTGATATGCTTGAGTAATTAAAATAAGCATCAACAAAAAAAAAAAAAAAGGGATGAATTTTGTAATAATAGTAATACATGAGAAGTAGCTATTTAGGCATCAGCCACCCTGGTATTAAATTTAAATTAATTAACAGAAGGAAAACGAGAAGAAAAGAATAGAATACTAGAGTTGTCCAATCCAATGGACAATCTACAGCTTCCTTAGCATTACTTTTTGTGATGTCTTGGAAAAAAGGGCAATCATTGAACGAACAATGGATTAATGGGATCTTTCTTGTTTGTTAGAATTAGAATTCCCACCAATCACACTAAAGAATGTTCCTTATCCTCCTCCCTTTCCTAGCCTTTGCACCATTAATTTCTTTTCTTCATCTCAGTCACTCCCTCTCTCTTTATATATAAATATTTCCAAGTATTAGACGATATGCAAGTCCATACTTAATTTGTTTTTGGAGTAGCATTTGCGTTGCTTTTACTTGAATGGATTCCCGCCAACCCTTGAAACGATCGGATACAATTGCAGATAGCATGCCTGAAGCTTTGAGGCAAAGCACCTACCATATGAAGAGATGTTTCAGCAGGTATATATCATCAATATACATCTATACCTTTCTACCTATATATATATATATATATATATATATATATAATCGGTTAATGAGATCAGCCTGCCACGTGGGCTTATTTTGCTTTTTTATTTATATTTTATTTTAATTTTTTTTATTATTTCAAATGAATTTGTACACATGGAATTCAACATTGATTGAATATTGTATAACCTAGTGGAGAAAAAAATTATTCTATTAATTATCTTAGATTTTTTGTTTTATTTTTAAATAATATATTTTAAATGTTGATTTATAAGTTGACCCATAGGTCGATTTAAAATCTATACCTGATCGCTTGAAAGAAAGTTAAAAAAGAAATGTATTTTTATTAATTATATTTATTTTATTTTTTAATAATATATTTAAAGAGATTAATCGCACGTTAGCTTGGATCAATTTAGAATCCATAATGAATCAATTTGGAAAAAAAAAATATTTTATGAATTATCTTAATTTTAATTTTAATTTTAAATAATCTATTTAAAGGAATTGATCTGCATCTTAACTCGCAAGTTGATTTAAAATTCGTGCTTGACCTGCTTGTAAAGAAGTTTTTATAAAAAATAAATTTATTTTATTAATTATTTTTATTTTTAAATAATATATTTAAAACGATTGATTTGCACATTAATGAAAATACAAAATTTAAATATATAATTATTATTTAATAAAATTTAATTTAAAATGAATTTGTTAGTAATAATTAATTAAAATACCCTCCAGCTAAGCGAGGGGCATAACTCTAGTAGTATATATAATTTCTCATTAAATTGAATTTCAGTATCTTGCATGTATATTTTTAACTTTGATCCCCTTTAATATCCTGCACAAAAGTTTGGCGGCAACGGGAAAAAGGTTACTGAAACGTCAGCATTTGATGGACGAAGTAGAGAAATCAATAGAAGACACGGTTGAGAGAAGCAGGATCCTGGATGGCCTAATTGGTTTCATTGTGATATCCACTCAGGTCTTAAATTTTAATTAATCCCAAAGTTTCTTTTATTAATTAATGTTATCATTTTCGGTATATCTGCTCAGGTAAACTATAAATGTATTAGCTCTAAACAATTGCAGGAGGCAGCTGTTGTTCCACCATATATTGCTTTTGCCGTAAGACCAAATCCAGGATTCTGGGAGTTTGTCAAGGTGAACTCAGAAAACCTCCATGTGGATGCAATAAACGTTTCAGAATACTTGAAGTTCAAGGAAATGATCTTCGATGAAAATTGGTATAATTATAGTACTTCTCTCTGAAGTTAAAATTGAATTTTGAACTTGGGTTTAGCTCAAGTGATAAATTATACAGATCCTTATCAATATTATTCTAAGGTGCAGGGCAAACGACGAGAATGCTTTGGAAATTGATTTTGCATCCATTAACTACAGTACCCCTCATTTAACCCTTCCTTCTAGCATTGGCAATGGCTTCAGCTACATCTCAAAGTTCATGTTCTCAAAGCTATGCAAGAACTGTGAAAGCTCGACGCCATTGTTGGACTACTTATTGGCCCTTAATCACCAAGGGGAGGTAATTGAATATATACATACATATATATATATATTTGGCTCCATTTTTTTCTTCTGTTCTATTTTCATTCCTTCAAATAATTTAGAGAATCATGCATGAATGTACTTGAAATTTCAGGATCTCCTGATAAATGGAAATCTTAATACGTTTGACAAGCTTAAAACAGCTCTGTCCGCAGCCAACAATGTCATCTCCACATTACCCAAAGAAACACCATACAAGAATTTTGAGCTAAGGTTATTGTAATTTCCAATTCCCCTTGTCATAAGCCCCACCAATTTAAGTTATATCTACACTGAAACTACTTTATACATAGCAACTATAAAAACTCAAAAAATATTTCCTTACATTTGAAAGATGGCAAAAAATATCAGGTTGAAAGAGTTGGGTTTTGAGAAAGGATGGGGGGACAATGCAGGAAGAGTTAAAGAGACAATGATGACCCTTTCTCAGGTGCTACAAACACCGGAACCAGCAAAACTTGAGTCACTCTTTAACTGGCTCCCAACTGTGTTTAAGATTGTAATCTTATCACCTCATGGCTACTTTGGGCAGTCAGATGTCCTCGGTTTGCCAGACACTGGAGGCCAGGTACAACATAATTAAACAATAAAGATGGATCCAACTGCGGTAATTAAGTACTTCATTACTCACAGAATATATATATATATATATATATATATATATATATTGGAAATTCAAACAGGTGGTTTACATTCTTGATCAAGTAAGAGCTCTTGAGGAAGCGTTGCTACTCAGAATTAAATTACAAGGCCTGGCGGTGAAGCCTCAGATTGTTGTGGTACACCATATAGAATATATATATATATATATATATATATATATATATATATATCGACAGCAATTATGAAACAAGAGGCAGATTGATATTTTGTAACTTGTCATCAACATGTCATTTTGCAATATTGTAGGTAACTCGCCTTATACCAGATGCTCGAGGAACCAAGTGCAACCAAGAGATAGAACCGATCATCAATACCAAGCATTCCCACATTCTCAGGGTCCCATTCAGGACAGATAATGAGGTGCTTCATCAATGGGTCTCACGGTTTGACATCTATCCATATCTAGATATATTTGCACAGGTATGCTCCTTCGTGTCTAAGATTTAGTCTTGTCTTGCTGTTATTTTCTAATTCCATGGACTTACTTGGAATTTTGAATTCAATGTCTATCACGATTAGGATGCTGTTGCAAAAATCCTTGAACACATGGAATGTAAACCAGACCTGATAATTGGAAACTACAGTGACGGAAATTTGGTGGCATCTCTAATGGCTAGCAAACTTGGCATCACTCAGGTGTGTAACGGTCATGATTGGTTTCAACAGATGCCAATCTGTAAATTATTTTTATCTGTCTATAAGACAATTGAGATGCGCTTATTACACATTCTAATCCCAGGGAACTATAGCTCACGCCTTAGAGAAAACTAAGTATGAAGATTCAGATGTCAAATGGAAAGAACTAGAAGCAAAGTATCATTTTTCGTGTCAATATACAGCTGACATACTAGCAATGAATGCCGCTGATTTTATTATAACCAGCACCTATCAGGAAATCGCTGGGAGGTTGTCTAGTTTTTATATGTTCTTATTATAAAACATGAAACTTCATTTGAAGTATTGACTAAAAAGTTGTGAATTTTCTATTTGGCCCAGCAACGAAAAGCCTGGACAATATGAAAGTCATGCAGCCTTTACCATGCCCGGACTTTGCCGGGTTGTCTCAGGCGTCAATATCTTTGACCCGAAGTTCAACATAGTTGCCCCAGGGGCTGACCAGGCTGTCTACTTTCCCTACACAGAGAAAAAGAGGCGTCTATCCTCTTTCCATCCAGCCATTGAAGAATTACTCTACAGCCAGAATGATAGCAACGAGCACATGTAAGACACGATTTAGTTCCGCAATATTCATTGTTCTAGGAAACTAATGGTAACCTTAATTTTGTTATGCTTGCAACAGTGGATATCTGGCAGACCGGAGGAAGCCGATTATCTTCTCTATGGCAAGACTTGATTCTGTGAAGAATATTACAGGTCTGACTGAGTGGTATGGAAAGAACAAGAGGCTTAGAGATTTAGTAAATCTCGTTGTCGTTGCTGGGTTCTTTGATCCGTCCAAGTCAAATGACAGAGAAGAACAAGCAGAAATTAAAAAGATGCATCATCTGATGGAGCAATATCAACTTAGGGGCCAATTTAGATGGATAGCAGCCCAAACCGATCGGCATCGCAATGGAGAACTGTATCGATGCATTGCTGATACGAAGGGAGCTTTTGTGCAGCCCGCACTATATGAGGCCTTTGGTCTAACTGTTATCGAAGCAATGAACTGTGGATTACCCACCTTTGCAACCAACAAAGGAGGCCCAGCGGAGATTATTGTGGATGGGGTCTCAGGTTTCCATATTGATCCAAACAATGGGGACCAAGCCAGCAACATCATAGCTGATTTCTTTGAGAAGTGCAAGATGGATGCTCAACATTGGAACAAGGTGTCAACCGAAGGACTCCATCGCATAAATGAATGGTACCATACACTAAAATGGCACCAATTAAAAAGTTTGGCGTGGAAAATTTTCATTGAATAGGTTCAGTTAATGTCTCTTGCATTTATCTGAAAACGCAGCTACACATGGGAGATTTATGCAAACAGACTGCTGAACATGGGATCCATCTATGGATTTTGGAGGCAGTTGAACAAAGAACAACATCTGGCTAAGCAAAGATACATTCAATTGCTCTACAATCTGCAATTCAGGACTTTGGTGAGTGAATTTGGACATTATTTATGAATGGTACGCAAATATATTTTTCTCACAAGTTAACGTTATCAGGCAAGGACTGTGCCTGTTCCAAGTGAACAAGCCCAAGTGCATCCAATAACTAAACTGCAACAACCAACAGTTCCAACCGCAATGGCTGAAACTCCGCAACTAGCACCAGTTACACCACCACCAGCATTGAGTAAAGCTGACCTTCGACCTGCAGCAGAAACTCTGCAAACAAGGCATGCCTTCTAGCTCTGTCTTCTACTTAAGCTTATAATCTATAAGTATAACTGCATGATTGCACCATAAGCTATTGCATAAACTCTAATAATGAAAGGAAGAAAACAGAAGCAGCAAAGGAGAAATGAAACTGAAGCAAAGTAATAAGATCATAGATTTAAAATTTTCAATCTTGTATTTACCCGTTAATTTGGTCTAACTGAACCGGAATTATTTTGTCACAGGGGCGAAAGTTTGCGGAAGAAGCAACGCACTCTTCAGAAGTTGTGCTTCATAGTTGGTTCTTTCTTATTCATTTATTATGTCATAAGAAAGTTGTATTACAGGTTTTTGTGGTAAGGGTGACTGTATAAGCTGATGACAGAGACCTAAACATTCGTCAATTTGTAATAAATAAGATGCCTTCAAAGCTTTAATTAATATATTATCAAAAAGTTATGCATAAATTGGACACCTAGTTACAGTATTTTCAACCTTTTTATTTTTCATTGTATTTGAAGGTAATAAATGTTTCTAATATTACGTTTTTCATGCAAAGGTATATAGTTTCACTTATATCTAATGCATCGAAGAGTGTTAAATAACGATAATATCTCCAGCATTATCCTCTCTTTCAATATCCCAAGCCTGCCCACGCTAAAACTCACTTGATGCCCCCAAATGTGTCGCCTGGTTTCACCGTATAATAGTCTAGTTTTAGGCGATGGCATACGGTTCTATTCACTAAGTAGAAGATGGTCATGTGTTCTATTGAAAGCCCTTTAAATATATGATAGATATATGATAAAGGTAATTCAATATGGAGAAAAACTATAATAGTAAGTTTGCTCTCGACCCAAAAAGTTAATGACAAATGTCAATTACAATATAGTGGCAAATTCAAAAAAGTTAACAACTGTAAATTTATCTTTTAATCCTATAATTTATGCTGCACCAAAAAACTATGAACTTGAGTTTATAACATCATATACAATACCAAAAAGCTAAATAGTAAGAATATAATTTTTAGAAGAACTAACTTATTTATTGAAGTTTAGCTTTGCGCACTTTCGGACTACTAAATTAATCTAAAATAGAATCCGTACTACAAGTTATAGCTATCTCTTTTTCAATGTAAACAGCCAAGTAATCCATTGTATTCCAAAACTTAAGTTTGACAATCTTCTTGAATGAGAATGCTAGTACCGTGGTTGAACCAGAAATGGTAAAGAGTGAGCAAAGTTATTAATATGTAAATAAGAGGATAAATGCTTGAACTTTCTATTCTTTTCTAACCCATGACATTATCGGGAATAGTAGACGGATCTTTCAATTCTAAATCTTTAGGAACATCAAATTCAATGTTGCAACTCAAGTCTCAAGGGATTGTCTCATGCTCACATAAATCCTTAAGATGAAATTTCATTGCAAGCATATAAACAACTTATATGCATATTTATAGAATGCTCATTAATTCTGCTATTTAGTTCCTGCAATAGATAATCAATTGTAGTATAAAATAAATCTATAATATTTTTTCTATCGAAGAATAGCAATATTGATTTCGAGATGACCACTTCTTGCAACAAAATTAGCTATCAATATCATGCTCAATGCAAAAAGATTGTACTTCTAATAAAATGACTTCCCATCGAGTTTCTCTTCACTTTTGAATAATTTTTTTTGCGCTTGAGACAGGATAAAGGCTGAAGAGAGTTAAAAAAAAAAGAGGTGAAAATGGGATATGAAGAAATAAGAACAAATGGAAGAAACAAGGCTGACGCATGAACTTGTTATTAATGATAATTAAAAAAATTATTGTATTTTAAGGTTTTGGGTTTAAGCTTTGGGGTCTAGGGTCCAGGTTTAAGGTTTAAAGTTTAGGGTTTAGAGTTTAAGATTTAAGATTTAAGATTTAGGGTTTAGCATTAGTGATTTAAGGTTTAGTGTTTCAGACTTAGAGTTTTAAGTTTAGGCCTTGATGTTTAGGGTTTAAGGTTTAAAATTAAAGGTTTAGGGTTTTAAATTTTAAGGTTAAAGTTAGGGTTTAGGGTTTAAGATTTGAGGTTAGAGTTTAAGGTTTAAGGTTTGGGTTTAAGGTTTAGGGTTTAAGATTTGAGGTTTAGGGTTAGGGGTTAGGATTTAAGGGTTAAGGTTTAAGGTTTAAGGTTTGGGGTTTAAGGTTTGAGATTTAGTTTTGGGCTTAAGGTTTGGGGTTTAAGGTTTAGGGTTGGGGTTTAAGGTTTAAGGTTGGGGTTTAGGGTTTAAGATTAAGGGTTTAGGGTTTGAGGTTTAGGGTTTAGGGTTTAGGGTTTGGGGTTTAGGGTTAGGGGTTTAAGGTTTGGGGTTTAGGGTTTTAGGGTTTAGGGTTTAGGGTTTAGGGTTTAGGGTTTGGGGTTTAAGGTTTAGGGTTTAGGGTTTGGGGTTTAGGGTTTGGGGTTTAGGGTTTTAGGGTTTAAGGTTGGGGGTTTAG
>JBBYHK010000004.1:2990426-3127491 GCA_038382065.1 Adansonia grandidieri
ATTTTTAATATTTAATTAAATTATTAAAAGAATATTAAAATAAAATTCATTATTAAAGTTTTTTATTTATAAAAAAAATATTTAATTATAATTTCTTCATATTTATTTTTAGTATTAAATTCGGGTTCAAGTTAGGTAGGGCTCAGGTTCAAGTTTTTTCGGGTTCGGGTCATTTCAGGTTCGGGCTATTTCGGGTTTGGGCCATTCGGTTTCAGGTTTTTTCAGGTTCGGGCCATTCGAGTTCGGGTTTTTTTGGATTTTTTCAAGCCATTGACTTTTTGGTCGATTCGGGTTCGATTCGGGTTCGGGTTCATTTTGCCACCTCTACGTACATGCATGAATTTCATTCAACACCTAAGTAATCTGTCAACAAATTTTTTTCTTTTAAACTCAGTAATCAGATATTCATATTTTATTTAACACAAATTAGCACCATTATATGATAAAATTATAAAAATAAATATATAAACATGTGATTTCACCATAATAACAAGAAAACATTAAAAGAAATAAAATACATATATATATATATCACAAATACAACAGCAAAACCAACATCATATCCACATAAAAATGATTCATGAAGAAAGATAATTTACTAACAATAAAAAATAATAAAATCAAGGAAATTAATTCGTGGCCATTATGCTTAGTTTTTCAACAAGGATAAAAAATCTATGAACTTAAGCATGTTTTTGGCTCACCAAAGAGAAGAAAAATGCATGAAACAAACAAGAATTTAAAGATTTTACTGGAGATTATACCTTAACAAAGCTTTAACAAAAATTTTCAACTATTTTCTCTCTTTTTTTTCTAGGTTTGTTTTTTGGCTCTCCCAACTAAAAATGCTTGAAGAAACATCCTCCCTCATTTTAGTAGAGATTATACCTCAACAAAGCTTTAAAAAAAAATTTCAAGTATTTCATGCCTTTTCCATGCTTTTTCATTTTTTACTTTAGTTTATTTATTAATTAGTTAACTTGTGAGGTTGGAAAATGATTATTGGTGTGTCATAAGCCCATATCCTTGTCATCTTTTCTTGCAAGCACCATCTCCATTGTCATGATTATGCTAGTTTAGGTGGCATGATAATCATATGTCATTTTTGGCCAACTTGATAGAATAGGTTTGGAAGAAACTAGATTAGATAGAAAGGAGTTTAATTTCAACAAAATTAAATTTTATGTAACTAAATTAGAAAATAATAAGATTAATTATGTAAAAACAAAATTACATTACAAATTTACAAATAAACATAATCTTAGAAGTAACAAAAAAAAAAAAAACAAATGCAATCAAGGTGCATAAAAAGCCTAATTGGAAATTCCATGAAAAAATGATAACAAATTAAAATTCATGTACTCAACAAAATTTCACATAATAAATTCATTTAAGAATTTAATCATATGAAAATTCAATCAAAATTCCATAAAAAATAAAAAAAAATTAAAAAGAGAAAAAAAAAGTTAGTGGATTTTGTTCAAAAATTAGAGATTAAAATGGGCTTATTAGAAAATCAAGAAAATGGGCTTGGTAAAGTCATTAGGCTTGTTGGGCTTATTTGCAAAATTTAAAATTTTTAGGCCCATTAAGGAGATTTTGCCCGAAACAAAATTAACAAAATTTTTTTATAAAGATTTCACGTATTGAATTATACAAAAATTTTTTTGAAAAGTCTTGTGTGCAAGAAAAAAATAACTAAAATCCAAAACTCGTAAAATTTTACAAGAAAGCCTTTATGGAAGAAAATTATTAATTTTAAAAAAATTCAAAGCTCAAAAAATAAATTGAATTTTTAAAAACTGGTTTGATATAATTTTAATGAAAATATTTAATGAATTTTAAAAATCTTAAACTAAAAAAATTCTTCTCGAAAAAATGCAAAACTCATAAAATAAAATAAATTTTGAAAAAAATATTTGATGTTTGTTAAATGAAAATATTTAAAGAATTTTGAAGTTCAAAACTCAATAAAATTTTATTAAAAATTTTACAGAGAAAAGAAAGCTCACCGAGAAAAGTTTAAAGAATACACTGAAAATTATGTAAATTGGATTAAATACAACATATTATCTAAAATATTAATTATAAAAAAAGTGAAATTCTGAAATTCGAAATAAATTGGACTGGAACAATTTCACGAGTATAATACTCGCGAACCTGTAAAAATTCAAAATTAATTATCAAAATTGACAATTTAACATCTTGTGGTAAAAGATAGCAATACTTATTTTTTTCTTGAATATTTTTTATTTTCAGAGTGAGCATCGGCATAAATACCACATAGGTATCGGTAAAAATATACGATAATCGATTTCCTAAATTTTACAAAAAATTCTCAAAAAATTCCTAAAATTAGAAAATTTGGCCGTGATAAAATCTGTAGAAATAGATTTTCAAAATTTGAGAAAATACTATTAAAAAATAACTTTTCTCTTAGATATTCGTCCCATATATCCGAAATTAAAGGTTAAAATATGACTTTTTCTATCACATGAACTTATGGCCATTTAAATATGACTAAAAAGGACTTAAAAATGTCTAGTTCATCTGAAAAAAGATCATTCCCAATGAGAGCAACCATTAAATTCTCAATCTCAGATATTTATAATTATCGATAAAGGAACCCGGACTAAATTAGGTGTCTATGTAAATTAAGGGGTTGGGGTAAAAGCCTTTATTAAGAGTTTCTTTGTGAACTACTCCAAATTGGCCTTGCTAATAGGCTTGGCACTTGGAATAGCCATCCTTGGTGTGCTTTTGGGCTAAAATATTAATTGGACAAGATAATTAAAATTGTTTTGATTGGGCTACCAAAAAACTCTAAGTTGGCGCCACCTGTAGAGCTCGTTTAATGGGTCTGGTTCATTCATTAAATAGATAAACCTAATCTATGAGGCCTATATAGACAACAATAAGTCTTTCAGAAGATAGTTAGCATCAGAAAATCCTAGACAAAGAACCTTAGAGCTCCCTAAAAGCTGTTGCGCCAACTCCCTTACTTCTTTAAGCCCTCTTATGTGTCGATTCATATTCCAAGTGATCTCAAAGTATTTTTGGTCACAATGACGATAGAAAAGTGGTTTTCTATCCTTGTGGAATCAACTAGAATCAATAGTTATGATTTTTGGATAGGCGCAAACATGGTTTCTAAGTGGTCCTAAATTTTTTCTAGCTGAAAAAAATCAACCAAAATAAAAATTAAGAATTTTGTATTGTTTGCCTATACTGGTGAAAAACAATTACTTTTTTACAAAGTTGTTTTTCTTCTTTTTAGCACAACAGGCATGAGAATTGTTCTTAGATCACTTCATATCTGCACCTATTGGCTATATATCTTTTGGTTGAGGCTTAAAAAGCCTTATGGCTAGCATTAGAAAATAATTAGACCTCATAAAGGCTCTAATAGGCATTTGTGTGGATCACCATTACAGGCAGAACACTTGTGCTGCTTATAGCTTCAAGAAATTGTATTAATCAATGCATGGTGTGTTTGTGCAGGGATTGGCATGCCTAGAGTTATAAGTCTCTAAGAAAATATGATTTCTAATATATTTCTATTTTAAAATTGCTATCCAATCATATGTACATTTTTTCCTAAGATTCTAAGAAAATCCCAGTGTTTCTTTGTTTAAATCTACTGTGTATGTTTAATTTTGATTAATTTTTATGCCTATATTGATATGCATGAGCACAAATTTTCCCTTGGACATACACCATACCTGAGTTTCTCCTTTCCTTTTTTCTTTTCTTTTTCTTTTCTCTTGCTAGAATTTTCTTGTGAATCTATTCTTGAACACTTCAAGCATGTTTAACTAAAATCTTTTATGGTTAAGGTGATTTTAAAGCCTTAGACATGACTTTGTAATTGATTTTTAGAACTATTCAACAATTATCAATTGAAATTGCTTATGTTTCTTCCATAAAAACAAATTATGATTCTTATCTTGCTTTGTTTAGGTGTGCAACAAAATAGACCTTGATAATTATCTTTTACTAGATTAGGAATCTTGATCTATAATTGCCTTGTTTTCCTATTCATTAGCAATTTTTGTTGATTGGAATGTTTGACATGACTTAAGTTAAATGATTCGAGCTTGTGTGTTTATTGCTTAAATCAACCTATCTTTCTTATCTTAAACCTTCTGTTAAATTAAATCCAGAGATCTTATTCTAGGTTATTTAGTAGTTCAAGATTAAATAGAGAGCTTATCCTAGTTAACAACAAACTAAGGAAAGATTGAGGTAGCGGAGCTTGTTGCTATCTATGGTTGGTAGTTTCAAGAAATAATTAGAGATAATTATGATATTAATTCATAGCTTATATTTGGTGTTGATGAATGACTCCTTAACCAAACTTTTCATCATTATTGCTACTTTGCTAGATATAAAATTTTATTTTTTAAAATGTTAGATTTTTTTTATTTTTATGTTTCTTATTTTATTTGCATCTTAATATAATCACCTCCATCATAGTTTAGTTTATGTCTTTTGTGAAGCCTTTTTAATTTGTTTAGTCATATATTAGATTAGAGTTTTCATCAATAACTTATAAATTGAGAATAATCTCTGTGGATACGAACCTTGCTTACTACTATATACAATAACAACATAATTTAGTGCAAGGAATTAAGAGATGCATTATTTGGTATATCCTCGTGTAAAAGAAAAAGTCTTTCATAGTCACCTTTTGGTTAAGGCTTGATGAGCCTTTTGGCTAGGAGCAAAGAAACATTGAACTTTATGAAGGCTCCTACAGTTATATGTGTGGATCACTGTAAGAGACGAGAAGCATGTGTTGCTCATGATCTTAGAGATTATTTCAAGGAACCTTTTGGCCACTCTTTAGAGATCTTTTAGATTGGAATTTAACTCTAGATTATGAGATTTAAGAGTCAAAGTAATCCCTTGTTAGATGAATGATTAAATTTCATTGAATTATGATATGTTTTACTATGCATAAGTCCCTTCCTAAAGATTTACATAGAAGTTCAACTATTTTTGTGTTTGTCTTCTGTTGCTATTTTATGTCATTTTATGAGTTTTTAAAATCTAATATCTGCATAAGGCTGGACTTTATCAGAATTTGGATCCTTTCATGCATATATTCTTACTTCTCAAAACTTTTTTTTTTAGCTTAGATTTACATCTAAATCTGAAAAAAAAAAAAATTTCCGTGTGGTGAAGCGCGGTTAAAATAATCGTAAAAATTAATGTCAATCTTTATCACTCTTTTTTTGCTCGATTTCTTCCAACTTTCTTAAAACTTCACTCATCTTTGGACGCTTCTCTGGCTCCACGTCCGTGCATTCCAAAGCCAATTTTGTAAGCTTCAGCATTTCATCGTGCGCTTCTCTTGCACCTAAAATCTCTACGTCCAGTATATCAGTCGACCAATCGTTGTTCACGACAGCTCTTACCCACTCCGAGAGGTCAGCAGCTCTTTCTTCATCCCCCCACGAAATTTCGTCTCCTGGGATCCTTCCAGTTATGATTTCGAGTAAGATTATACCGAAGCAATACACGTCGGCTTTGTTCGTTAGCTTCCTTCCTTGAGAGAACTCTGGTGATTTGCCAATGGCTAGCTTTTCTAAGGATCTTCTAGATGATAGCAACGGGTAGTAACCATAATCTGTAAGCTTGGAATGGTAGTTTTGGCTTTGGCGATGGATCTGAACATTGGAAGACTTGAGATTGGCGTGAGGCACTTTGTGATTAGGTAAGTTTTGGTGAAGGAAATTCATACCCATTGCTACGTCTTTGATTATAGAGAGTCTTGTAGCCCACTTCAGAGGTATTCTTCCAGAACCTCTATTTTCTGGCATATATCCACAAAGTTTTATTTCGAGATCAAACTTAATTATCTTGTGGAAGAAAAAAAAATGATAAAAGAGCTAAATGGAGGGGAAAATACTAAAACTGACCGTGCAATAACTCGAACAAGTTGTCACTGGATACGAATTCATAGATTATCAGCTTCTCATACATGGAATTGTGGAAAGAAATTATCTGTACCAGGTTTTCATGCCTAAGCTTTCCTAACAACCGCATCTGCTGAATAAATTCCTTCTTGCTCAAGCCATTCATATCTTTAACGCTCTTCACGGTCACAACAAGACCTGATTCCAACGTTGCTTTATATGTAGCGCTTAATTTCCCCTTGCCTAAGACTTCTGCCGATGCCCTTAGCAATTCATCCAAGTCAAAAGCTGGTACATTCTTGTCAAAAAATTCAAATTCAGCTGTTCTTTCTGGATCCTCTGCCCTTTTAGAAGAACGCATTTGCTTCTCTGCCAACCCCATAGGAGTGTTCCCTATTTGAGGTGGAAAATAAGAGAAAATTAATTAAGAAGAAAGATTCAACATCATTTTCTGCAAAGAAAAAGACGAGAGTGATATACCTGCGTTTTTAGCTGTTTCTTTTCTATGCACTCTCTTACAATACCATAAGAAAACGAAAATAACTAGAAAAGGGACCAGGACAGAAACAGCCATAATAAAAGCCAACTCCCGTGCTTCAAAACTCTTTTTGCTGCAGTCTGGTGGCGAAGGAGTCGGAGTAATGGATGGGGTAGGTGGAACGGGGCATTGATTCTTTAAAGGAATGCCGCAAAGACCTGAGTTATGTTGATAAGAGCTCTCTGGGAACCCATGAAGAACATCGGTCTGCGGAATTGGGCCCTCAAGATTATTATAAGAGACGTTGAAATCCACCAAGTTTTGTTGATTGAAAGGCGGAATCTCTCCTTGTAAATAATTCTCTTGCAGCTCTATCTTCCTTAGGTTTGGCAACTGAACATAATCAAAAGGGATTGAACCCGTAAACAGATTATGCGAGAGGAACACATATTCCAAATGTACGAGATTAGTCAGACTCGGAAGTGGTCCAAAAATTGAGTTGTTTCTGAAGCTTAGCTTCGTCAAGAGAGTTAAGTTCTGTAGAAATGCAGGCGGAAGAGATCCTGTTAGCTGAATTCCGTCAAGGACAAGACGTACGACATGTCCATCAGAACAAGCAATGCCACCCCATCTGCTTTGATTGTTCATACAAGGAGGCCCTGTCCAATTTGAGTACAAGTTTGGAGAACCTACAGAATCCCTCAATCGCAACAAAGCTTCTCGTTCATTCGGGTAGTACTCACCTATAATTGGTATCAAGGCAAGAACACCGCTCCACATTGTACAGAATGAAAGCAGTGATAGAAGAAATTTTAGAACTAAATTCATGGCCACCATTTTGATTTGGACAAATCTAACAATTAAGTCATTGGGCTTTACCTTGTCGATGATCCATAGATGATGCAATGCTTCCCGAAAGGAATGACAACTCGATTGTATAAAGTCATACCTTTCTTGAGCAAATCACAAAATTTTATTGGTTGACGAAGTTTGCAAAGCAAGCTCGCAAAGATTCCATTCTATTTGGCAGAAACCCGGAGACAACAAAGAGTTTCTTCGCGACATAATACCATGTGACAGCTTTGACCTGTGAATGCTAGCTGGGCAATTTTTTTCTTTTTCTTTTAATTTTTATATACGGTTTTGAGATTATATGAAAATTAAATCAATTAGAATAAATTTCAGCTGCCATAACGTTACGTACAGGCTTGAAGGCGATCTTCTTGTATAAATTAAAAAAAAAAAAAAAAAAAGAATGGTTTGTACTGTTGGATGTCGTGGGAAGCAAAAAATAACAGAGGGTTGGAGAGAAGATACCTGGCAGGCAGCTGCAACAACTGTAAATTATTGTCCCAAAATGCGTCACCACTAAAAATCTACAGCTCAACACGTCACCATAATTTTATACTATAATAATAAAGGCTTATCTTCATTGGACTATAATAATTTAATTTTATACTGGCCTGTAATTGAGCATAAGTTGACGATCTATTTGGTATTCCATGGACTACATATGCTTTTTTTTTCCTTGCCATCAACATACATGCACTTGAGTTCACAGGACTCAAGAAAGACAGGGGAATGAGAGGGAACAGGCTGTGGTGCTATTCAAATTTAGCACTGTCATAATTATATACCGGAAAAATTCCTCCGTCTACGCCTAGACTCTTTAATTTTTTTTCTTTTAAAAATTATAAACTCTTTGATAAATGGCAAGTGTATATATCAATCAAATTTCAACTTTTTAATTTTAAAACATGTAACAATAAAAGTCTACATATATATATATATATATATATATCTATACACACACATAGACAATACAAATGTAAAGGTAAGAAAATAAAAGGGAAGGAAATAAATTAATGAGAAAAAGAATACAATGATTAGAATACATTCATAAACTTTGAAATAGTTATTTCTTGGCTTAAACTACTAAAAATTTTCCAACAAACTCGCAAAATAATGAGCAATCCACTAAAGAAATAAAACCAAAACATAATAATCACCGAAGGAAAATTATATGTAAATTTTAAATGAACAATAAAAAAAGAAAAATCAAATAATTGATTTTTTATTTTTTATAATTTATTCCAAAGAATTAGAAACTTGAAACCATTCAAAATAAACCAAAAAAATGTATATAAGAAACAAATAGATATCATTTAATTGATAGCTATAAGTTCTAATAAAAGGTTTCACACATAAAGAAAAACACACTGAAATACGTTTCCTTATATAATTAACAATGTAAAATCTTAAGATTAACACTTTCATGTGCTACGAAAGCAATCAAATTTCCTTATAATTTCTTTCCCTTTACAACATAAACAAAAAGAGAGGACTTTAGTCAACATGTTCATGACTGTAAGTTTTAATTAATTATATAGTTGTTTTAAAGAGAAAACAAATGATAAAAACGAAGAATAATACTATACGCTTCAAATATAACTTATTAAGGTTAATTATCCAAAAAAAAACCTTATTAAAGTTTTGTTTGAATAGGCAATGAGTTTGGCTCTAGGGAGATTGAAAACAATAGTGGCGGTGAGATTAATTATTGACAATGAGACTAAATATTATAGTAGTAAGATTAAACTTAGTAGTGATTTATGTGCTTGGATTCAATTGCAACGATGGCAATACAATAATAATAGAAAATGATCATTAAGGATATTATATTAAAATACTTATATGTATAATAAATAATTAAAATTTATATTTAAATTAAATAATAAAATATAAATAAAATTATATTTTTGTTGAATAATAATTTAAAATTACTAAAATTATATTTATATTAAAAAATTATTAAAATTATAATTATATTAAAATGTAAAAAAAATTATATTTATGTTGAATAATAATTAAGAGTTATATTTATATTAAGAGTATTATTGAAATTATACTTATAATAAAATATAAATTAAAAATATATTTTATGTCAAATAATAATTAAAAATTATATTTATTAAAAATAAAATATATATTAGTATTAAATAATTAAAATTATATTTACATTAAATAATTATTAAAATTATATTTATCAAACAAAAAATTAAAAATGAAAAAAAAAACTATGGAGAGGGTAAAAGGGAAATTAACCCTCGACGTCAAGTTTCTCACTGTACTCTTAGAGCTGGACTAGAGCTCCAATGAAAACCTCTCCTTGTGGTGATCCAAATGCACCCCAATAGGGGTGTAGCATGTTTTAGAAGGGGGGATTTTACCCCAAAATGCCTTGCATTTTAATGATATGGAATTCAAAGGCATCCTAAAACAACCAATAATATCAGTAACAAGAAATAATAAAAGAAATAGAAACAACTTGCAAGTGAAATAGTAAATTTAATGATAGACATTAATAATAAACTTATCTATAAATTTAAAATATGGACAAATATATGAATAAAGTTGAATAAAGAAAGAAATATGATGTAAGGTTATTTAATTCGATGGGCTCTAAAATAAATGAACATTGATAAAATTTTTTTAAAAAATTCAACAGTAATAGTTGAATAAACAAATCAACACAAACGAAAAAAACTTGACTCTCAGCCAAGCATAAAATGAATATGAATGTAGAGACATAAAAACCAAGTTAGAGATTTGTGTCACTTTAAAAAGATTAATATTCACTTTGGAATGTGAAAGAAAATCAGCAAACAAAAATATTGTTCTGGATTGAAATAAAAATCCACTGAAATGAAAATAAGCATTTCATGAAATTTTATTTCCTAAAAGGTTTAGGAGAAACTTTAAATAATCATTTCAATTTTTTCACACCAACTTTAAGAAAGAAATTTTCCTTGAAAACCAATTAGTAAATGACGAACCCCATTTTACAAATGATATAGGATATAGTTAAGAAAACAATTTTCAATAAATTTGAAGGAAGCGTTGAATAAGAGAATAGTGGGAAAAAGTACATATAAGTGAAGAAAATAAAATCAAGCTATTAGAGTTCTAATCACACTCTATTTTCTAAAATCTAAAAGAAGATCCAAAAACAAAAAAATAAAATGAAGTCTAGGGAGTAAACTATATATATAACACAAGAGTAATATAAAATATCTATTTTTTTTTTTTTGGATCTAGACAATCATTGATTAAATCTCATAACTTATGCCATGGTATGCAATCACTCTGACCTTTTTAGACCACATATATCCTAACTCATGCCTTAAGTGCTTCGACAACACTAGCTAATCATCTTTTGAGCAATGGCAGGCTAAACTTTTTGATGTAATCCCGGTCAAGAATAATATGCTTAATGTGCAATAGGATAGCATTTTTTTTAATTATGGCTTAGGGTAAACCCTTATAAATTCTAATCTGGACTAGGAATGCAATATCCCTATACTTTTGGGTGAATAAATCCTTCTTATTAGTGTCCCATTGATCATATATGGCTTACAACTTTAATAGGTCTTTCTGTCGAATATCGATCTCGAATTAGACCAAAAACAATGAGACATACCTGACTTTCAAAGCATCACCATATATTTTTTTTAATCCTTTCTGACCAATCTTGCACTATAGTATACTTTTCCTTTATCAAGGCCATAGTTCTCCTATATCAAATAGCCTTCAGTGTAGACACTGTTGCTCTTATACCAATAGCCTTCAGATGTACTAATGATGAATCTATAAGGCATGCAAAAAAAAAGGTCATGGATTAGTCATGTTATAATTAAACATTTTGGATATCTCGAATGGTCCCAAAAATTTCATTCCTGGGCATTATGACCTTTCCAGTATCGAAGGGAGGCATTTATTTCAGTATTAAGGTATACCTTATAACTATGCTCTAAAAATGTTTACTATATCTTAGATGGTATAATGACTTGCCCTATCAATACATGGTCCTAGTTTAGGGCACTGATTCCTTTTAAAAACTTTATTCGAAACTGAACTATCATGATGCCTCTATTGTCAACATTAGCCATCAATCTAATAGCATAATGACACATTCAAACATTCTCAGCACTATGGTGCCTATGATATAAAAACTCGAGGTGTCCATTTACTTCAACTTGGTTTTATTTTTCAGGTAGATTTTATCCATTAACTCGATAGCGAAATGGCAAGTTATAATCAACATAAATATTCTTGTATCAATAGGTCAAAAAATCTCGAGTTATGATGTTCATTTACCCTATTCAGGACCGAAACTCAAATAAAAGAAAACAAGAGAAGGTTAGAAGCATTTTCCTGATTATAGCTAATCTGTGGGTTACCTCTAGACTTTTGAGTACGTTTAACAAAATTTATCCCTTATGGCTCATTATATGCATGTTTAAGATGACCTCTAACGTACATTATCCCCAAATCAGTCCTCCTGCCTAGTAAAGACAACCATGGCACCTCAATACTAGGACCATTACAAGCTTGACGAAATGGGTTCGATTTGGGTTAGTAAATTGCTCATGTTCATACAAAACAAATCACAAAATAAGAGCAATAAGCACTAAGGCTTTGGCTAACCAAATGCATTGTTAATCACTCGATCGATTGATAACCTCATTTATCCTCAAGCAGGTCATATTTTTTCCTCGTATGATACTTAACAGAGAGTCTAATGTATATGCTGGTGCAGTGTGTGCCAGGAAAAGCTCTAAACCTGGATCTCACTTTATTATCTTAGACATAGAATTTTGCTTATTTTTATAATCAAGCATAGCATCATAATTTTATTTTTTTAAGTGCTGCAACAAGTTCGTGTGCATACTTATATCATAATAATCCATCAACAAGTATAACAATAAGATACTTAGGGGATTATAGTTAAATACCAACCAAAATAAAAAAAAAGAGAAATTAAGATAATGTGCGACTAATCTTAGGCCTAACTCTCTAACACATCTCTAGTGGAATAGCCAAAGCTATTGTAATATATCGAGATACAAATCTCAACATATCAGAACAAACACCACTTTAAATCTTCATAGAGCCCCAGCCATCGAAAGAAATCCAAACCTTTTGTATTGAAATTTAAGATGGCTAGGTTAAAGAGTCATCACCGATCTTTTTAGGCTTATTGTGATCAAGCACCTATTAAAACCATGCATTAAAATGTTAAAAAACTCTAAAGAAATGTTTTATAACCTGCATAAATCAAAGACTAATAAAGTTGGGCTTGGGAGTCGATTACACCACAAGTAAGGACTTAATCCTCTTGTGGTTCCCAAAACTTGGTACTAACTAATCAAACATATCCAAACTACATTTTCCTTGATTTAAGTTAATCAAATCTTTAACCATAACCCCCTTTTTATTCTTAAAAAACAAACATATATCAAAGAAAAATAAAAACATCTATCCAAGGACTTGTATCAGGTACCTAATGAGAGCAACCAAATTTTTTGTTCAAGACTAGCTTGACTCTATAGCTTAAGGATGAGCAAAAAGCTTTTCTTAAATGAAAAATTTCACAAAAGTGTATGACTTGACAAATATTTACAAATTAGGTATCAAATCAAAATTATTTACAAAACGATACTTTACTTTAAAAACATATAAAGTGGGACATAAGAATTGAATTGAAGAAAATTCAACTTTGAAAATAAGGCTAAAGAATCAAAATTTTATTCAAGTCTTATTAACTTGAGAGCCTTTATGTAAGCCACTGGGAACATATTATCGAACATATCTAGACATATTGACTCTCTACATGACATTTTCAGAATCAATTTAGAGGCATCTGATGCCTCGTAATAATGGACACGTAAAACTTGAAGAAACTAGAAAATGCTGATAGTTCTGACATTTGAAACACTCCGAATATATTCCAGACCATTCCAAATACGTAAAATCACAAAAAAAAATTCTTATGAATGTTGACTCAATATATTTCAACCAAAAAATACATAAAAATCCCAATTTTGGGTATCAAATGAATTTTTCGTTGGACGTTACTGTATTGCACAGCATGTTTGAATCCCTTACCTTTCGAATTTTCTTCCTAATTCATGCAGAATATCCATAGAACAAGCCATACAAGGTTAAAAAGATTATTTGCTCTATTTAATTGAAAAATATGGGGAAATTCTACAAAAATGATTATCACCATTAAAAGCATTTTGTAATACAGCTCAAGCGCTGAAATAGAGCCATCCGAGCAGATCATGTTGCAAATTTTTGTTTAGGCACGTCAAATCGCAAAATCGAATGTTTGAAAAGCTTGTTACGCTGCCCATTTAATATGGATTACAGGAAAAATTACAAACAAAAATTAATACCACTAGAAACAAGGACAAAAATAATTCTTTTTATAAAACCATTTTAGTGGAAAACTACAATAAATCTATAACAATATGTGATCACAAACATTTATTTCTAATTTTTCTAACCAACTTCCAAACATTCAATGTCCAGTAGTAAGGCTAAATGCATTCTATGTATGTCAAAGGGTAGAAAACCACAAAAATCTCTAAGCTACTAAACCTATAACTTTAATTGCTACCATTGCTAAAAAGCTTTAAAGTCACATGAGTGACTCGCTTCTGCCGCATTTATTTTATATTCATTTATTCTTAACAAGTGAGAGGCACATTAAAGCCACTCAACTGAAATCAGCAAACAAATGACTATAAACAACCATCCTAGACACACCCAAATCATCTCTAATAACTCCCATTAAAGCTTTACAAGTTTGGCTCACAAAAACCAATGACAACAGCTAGAAAAAAATTTTTATGCTCTAAATCAGCTTTAAATTCAAGTATGTATTTAAATTTTACCAAGTTATTCTTGAAAAAACTAAAATCAAACCTCTTTTTACTCATTGATTAAATGAGACAGGGCTTGTTGTTGGTTTTTTTTTTTTTGGAAACATGAACAACAACACTCTAAACAAACATTTCAACAAACATGTAGCAGGCTATCTATTTTATTTATTGTCAACTAATCAACCATAATCCTAATCTACTAAAATTGAGTTAGCCAAACTTACCTAAGCTAAAACATGCAATCTGATCAGTCATTCTCATCAAATTTTTATCATTTAATAATCAATCATAAGAAAACAAGCTTGATCACAACTCAACAATCATGATTATCAACTTTATTTAAGAATTCAACTAATTAAGCTTGAATTTAAACATGTAAACTTCTAATTTCAACAAATTAAGTCTAAACTTTAGCTTACCTAGGTTCAAACTAAATTAATTTATCAAAATTTGATCACAATATCATTATTTACCAAGTATAAACCAATATCTACCTATAATGAAAAGTAGTTGAACATTAAGCAAGCTTTTCTATATTAGCTAAATCTTGCTCTCATCATTTTAAGCTTGTTTGAACTTAAATTTGAAGAAAAAATCCTTAGCTCATGCTCATCGATGTCAACATAAAAATTCAATTAGAATTAAACATACATAGTGAAAGATAAACATAAAAATACTTAGATTTCTTTAAGATCTTAAGAAGAGATATACATGTAATTGGATAGTAGTTTAAAATATAAATCTAATAAAAATCATACGTACTTAGAAGCTCATAACTCTAAATGTGTTGATCCCTACACAAATGCACCATGGCTTGATTATTTTGATCTCTTGTTGAGGTTAAAAGCAGTCTAAGTGTTCTGCCTCAATGGTGATCCACATAAATGCCTATTAGAGCCTCCATTTGGTGGTTTTCCAATGCTAGCAAGAATGCTTTTCAAACCTTAACCAAAAGACATAGAACTAATAGGTTTAGATTTGAAGTGATCCAGGAGCAATTTCCACACCTATTAAGCTATGAGGAAAAAGAAAACGACCCTATAGTGAAGTAGCTATTTTACATAAATCCTCATAAACCAATCCAAAAATCTAAATTTTTTACCTTGATTAATTCTTTTAGGATAGAAAACTGACGTTTTACTTTTATTTGTATCAAGAATGATTCTAGATCTTTTAAATGATGAAGATTGCCTACCTTACTTAGGGAAGCTAAAAGGTTGCCTTGCCCTATTTAGGGAAATCTAAGGATTGGCACCTTGGGTTTTTAAAAAACTTGTATAAGGGTATTTAACCTGATAATTTTTATTAATACACTTAAAATTAGGTTAGGCTTAACTAATGGGTACCGAGCCCATTACTGACATATCAAGAAGTTGACACCACTTTGGAGTGTTTGCTGCAGCCCAATTAAATCTATTTTAATTAACTTGTCCAAGATTGGGCTTTAATAGTAACTTATTAATATTTTAGCCCAATAGCACATCAAGGATAGCTATTCATGTGCGCAAGCCCAACCTAGAGTATTTCTAAAATAAATTCTCTTGACTTAAAAATTAAGGCTTTTAGCCCAACCACTTAATTTACATGTTAGATAACTTAATTCATAATTAAGTTTTCTAACCTAAGTAAAACAATTTTTACTTTATGTAAATAATATAACTAAATAATTATCAAATAATTACTTTAATTTTCTAAAGATAATAACTTAGCTTTATTTAATAATATCCCTAAAACCATGTCTAAAAATAGACATTATCTTGATAAGACATTCTTAACTTTATTGTCACATTAAGACATCTATAGTTAGGTTTCATAAAACTAATTTATGTCTTTAAAAACACTTAATATAACTAATTCAATTAAGTCACACTTAACAAAATCCTGGTTTAAATCTAATAGATCATCTTATTATGTGTGACCCATTAGACTTCCATCATAACAACAATAAATATAATTACCTAATTAAGCGTATTTATATTTATAGACCGAGATTGCTTTCTAGCAAGGAGTCATGGCCATCGGGTATGAAGGAAGTGTCAATATGACACTTTAAAAAACATTTCAGTAACTAACCTCTTAGTGTGCTTCAATTCATTCACCAAATATCTTAGATAGACCATGAGCATAGTGTAGTGTTAACTAATGTATTAATCCATACTAGTTCTTGTTACTTTTGGTTAACCTCATTAATTTAGAGTAATAATTTTTCCTAAATTTATCATGCGTTGGCCAATAACTTTATCAGGTTAACCAAAGCCAAGAACATCTGATATAAGTCTTCAATGTCACTTAAAGTGGTCAATCCTCTCTAGATCACTTGTTCATCCACCATATGCTTCATGCCATACCCTATACCACCATTATTTTGGCATCTATCCATTGTGGACCCTTTTGTGAGGATCAAAGTATAACATTCCCCATACAAGATAACCTGGTATCACAAGCTTGAGGATTGATGTGAAAGGAAATCTCAGCTCATGCATGTAAATAGAAGCATAAAAATTTAATTAAAATTAAACTTACACAGTGGAATTAAAAAAAAAACCTAAATTTCCTCATGATCTTAGGAAGAGATGTACATGTGATCAGATAGCAATTTTAAAACATAGATTTAATAGAAACCATACCTATTTAGAGACTCATAACTCTAAGTGTATTGATCCCTCTATGAACAAACCATGGGTTGATTATTGTGATCTCTTCTTCAGATCACAAATAGCATAAGTGTCTTGCCTTTAACGATGATCTACTTAGATGCCTATTTAGCCTTCATGAGGTTTGATGGTTTTTCAGTGCTAATTGAAAGGCTTTTTAAGCCTCGACCAAAAATGTTTAGCCAACATGTTCAAATTTAAAGTGATATGGGAATAGTTCCCATGCCTATTATGCTAAAAAAGAAAAAAAATAACTCAATGAGGAAGTAGTTATTTTTCATAGATGCAAGCAAAAAAATAAAAACAATCTTAATTTTTGATTATGGTTAATTCTTTTAGGCTAGAAAACTGATTTGTTTACCTTTTGATATGGTCAGAAACAATTTTAGATCACTCAAAAACCATGTTTGCCTGAAAAAACCTTCAAAGAACTGGTTATTATATGCAGATACCAATAAACGAATCCAAAAATCATAATTCTTGATTTCGATTGATTCTAGTATGATGAGAAACTGATTTTATACCTTTGTTATGATTAAAAAAGCAGTTTTAGATCATTGGAATACCAATTAGCGTATAGAAAGGCACAAAGAAACAAAGAGGTTGGCACAATAGCCGTTAGGGAGATCTAGGATTCTTTGCTTAGGGTTTTTTTAAAGCCAACTTACTCCCAAAAAGATTTAATGTTATATATATAGGCGTCATGGACTAGGTTTAGCTATTTGATGAATGAACCGGACCCATTAAACAAGCCCTACAAGTGGCGCCAACTTAGAGTGCTTCTTAGAGCCTAATTAAAATTATTTTAAATAGTCTGCCTAAGATTTGGCCTAAATAGTAACTTACTAATAATTTAGCCCAATAGCACATTAACGATAGCTATTCCATTCAGTAAGCCCATTAACAATCCTAACTTGGATTAGTGTATAGCAAAACTTTCTTAATTTGGTAATTAGGGCTTTTAGCCTAACCCTTTAATTTACATGTTAGATAATTTAATTCATAATTAAACTTTCTAACCCAAATAAAAATAATTTTTAGTTCATGTAAATATTATTAAATAATTGATTAAATAATTATTAAATAATTATTTAATTTTCCTAATACAATTATTTGGTTTTATGTAATTATATCCTTAAACCATGTCTACAATAGACATTATCTTCATAAGGCACTCTTATCTTCAATGCCATATTAATACATCATAATTTGATTTAATAAATCTAATTTATGTCTTAGATTATTCTTAATTGAACCTATTCAATTAGTCCTCTTTATTATACCTTTTACTTAATTAAGTTATGCTTAATTAAATCCAGGATTTAATTTGATAGATCATTTTATTGTGTGTGACCCATTAAGCTTTCATCATAACGATAATCAATATAATTACCAATTAAGTGTATTTATATTTACAAACTAAGATTGGCCTCTAGCAAGGCATCATTGCCACCCAATATGCAGTCAATGTGACCTTTTCAAGAAACCTTTCTCCTAAATTCACCATGCATTGGCCAATGACTTTATCAAGTTAACTAAAGCTAAAAACAATAAGATGTCTCCAATGTCATTCAGAGTGGTGAATCCTCTCCAGATCACTTATTCATCTATTATACGATTTATGTCATACCCAACATGCCCTACCTTAAATATCTATCTATTGTGGACCCATTTTAGATAAATTAAAGTATGACATTTCTCATACGAGATAACCTAGTATGATAAGCCTGAGGACTAATATACATAATTGGCACATGAGAACATATTCCATAGATACTTAAGTGACTTATACCAAATGAAGTTCTCATATAGGCCATGTTCAGTGAACTTGTCTCCACAAAACAAGCACCCATATGCTATCCCCAAGTATCTCTATACTTTAGCTTCTATAAGATCCAAGAGTCACATGCATCAAATGCATGAGGCTTAGGATAAGCTAGTCTTTGTGCATTGTCAATGCCTTATCTTAACAATATGATGACTAGGAATGTTTTTAGAGACAATTGTCAATGCCCTGTCTTAACAATACGATAACTAAGAATGTATTTAGAAACACGGCTTTGATGCATAAAGATCTTATCGTCATAACTCATTACTAAATTTACAAAGCCATTATGTTTTATAGGCTTTATCCAATTAGTGTTTGCATGATTGTTAAGCATGCCACTAACATGAAGGAAAATTTGAATCACTAACATAAGTGATTAGTTTGCATTTTTAGCTTATATATGCCTTATACAATCTGATTGGCTCTGGCACATATACTAACATAATGTACACAACTAGACATAAGAACATATTCTGTAGACACTTGAGTGACTTATATAGAATAGGGTTCTTATATAGGCCATTTTTCATGAACTTACTTCCATAAAACAAGCATATATAATGCTATCCCCAAGTATCTTTATACTTTAACTTTTATGAGATCAAAGAGTTGCATTCATCAAATGCATGGAGGCTTAGCATATGCTATTTTTATGCATTGTCAATGCCTTGTCTTGATAATAAGATACTAGGTATGTGTTTAGAAACATGCTTTGATGTATAAGGATCTTATCATTGTAACTCATTATGAACTTTGCAAGGATATTGTGTTTCATAGACTTCATCTAATTAGTGTTTGCATGACTGTCACTCACTCCTCCATCATGAAGGAAAACCTTGAATCACTAACTAAAATGATTAGTTTACGTTATTAACTTATATGTTTCATACAAGCCAACTGGCTTTAGGGCATATACTAACAAGATTAAGCTTAAAACTAAGTATTCCAATTTCAAACTTCAAGATTGGAGCTTAATATATTCATATCTCAACTCAATCAAGCTCAAAACATCATGATCTCACAAAATTAAAGTAATAAAACCTAAAATTAAATAATTTCTCATATACATATATTAAGTTCAGCCCAAAAACTAAAGTTTCAATATTATGCTCCATGATTTTGGCTCAAGATACTTAGATTTTAGCTTAACTAAGCTTAAATCATCAAGATCTAGCTAAATCTAAGAGATTGATGCTTGATATAAGGATTTTTTCATGTTTCAATGCTAGTGCAAGTGATGTAATCATGATTTTAATTTTGTTTCTTCAATTAGTATTGAATCAATATATCTCTTAACAACCTTCCCTAAAAAATTTTAGAATTTCATATCTCAGGCTTTTTGCATTAAGCCTTTGGGAACTCCCAGCACCTTAATTCCTAAGGCTTTTACATGAAGCAATCTTGATCACATTGTCCTGACCTAAAGTCCATATTTAATTTCATTTTGGTGTGAACAGTTTTGAAATTCAAGCTTGAAAACTCATCCAATTTTAAAATCTAACTCTAGGTAAAAGAGTTGACCTTATATAGTTGGCATTACTTGTAGTTGACTTTTCACTTATAGTTGACTTTTGATTTTAATTTCTAAAACATGGTTCCTTTTCCTCTAAGTGATCTCAATAGCCACTATAGTCACTTTAATAGGTTGATTTTTCCAAATTTGACATTCATCCCCTAAATTGAATAATTAAACTAAAATACTTATTTCATAAAATTAAGCCCATGGAAACATACTGAAACCTCGATTAGACCTTGCTATCATCAATAACTTATCCGAGAGGACCGTAACATATGATATTCTAGTAAACCTTAAAATAAAAAAAAAATCAATTAGAGGCCCAGACAAAATAGAGTATATACAGTTGCCATTCTTTGGTTGCTGCTAAAAACTCGAGAATTAGGCAAAAACCAATATACACGATTTTGTCTTGGACCTAACAAACCTTTATATAGGAAAAGTTCTTTTCAAAGAATAAACCAAGACTTAAAGAAAGAACTTAAGTGAAACCAAACTCCTAAAGACAACTAGAATCAAACCAAGATTTAAAGAAATAACTTGGACAGAAGCAAAAACCTAGAAATAACCTATATAAAATCAAGGTTCTAAGAACTAACCTAGATGGAACTAGAAACCTAAAGACAACCTAGACAAATTGAGGTTCTATGAGATCACCTAGATGAAACCAAAAACCTACAGATAACTTAGATGAAACTGAGGTTCAACACTAAAATATCGACTTCACTAATCTTCTACATAACTGAATGAAGAAGAATTCAAAGAAAATCGACTTCATCAACCTTCCACATAATTGAATAAATGAAAAAAAAAACCAACCTCGCTAATCTTCCATATAACTTAAAAAGGTGGACAAAAAGAAATACCAACCCCACAATCCTCCACATAACCTAATAAGCTAGACAAAAAAAAAAGCTGACTCCACTGATCTTCAACATAATCAAATGAAGTGGAAAGGAAAAACTAACCTCCTAGTCTTTTATATAACTTAATGAGGCAGACAAAAATTCTTTCTATAAGGCATACCCCGCCAATTTTACTAGTTTTCTACTAAACTAATTAATTTGAACTTTTTTCCCTTTTTTCCCTTTTTTTCTAAAGTAGTGTCCATTAGAGAAAATCATATTCCAATAAATATCACTAAGAATGTTTCATGGTTAAATAAATCGTATAATGCATGATGAATGCAAATGCATGTTTCTTATTTCATGTCAGTATACAATCATAATACATGATTCATTTCAATGTCATTTGCGATTCGCTATTCCCCTAGTGAAATACTTCTTATGGCAATTCATGTTTTCTTTCATCATTTTTTCAATCCATTTAAACTTCTCATGGCTTCTATTCCTCTTCACATATCTTTCTCATCTGAAGCATTTTAAAATAGAAGTCTTTCCATTCAAAATAATCTTAAACCTTGAATCACCAAAATTTGGAATGGATACCAATTTTTGAATAGAATATTGGTCTTTCTTATCAAATTATCATGATGTCTTGTGTTTTATTCCTTATCAATTCATTGATCATCATTAAATAAATTAATAAGCAATGACATAACATAAGGATAGGCTAAGAATAAGAATTTAGTATAAGAATTGAGAATATCAACAATTTAAGAAAAAAATTCAATAAGTGTTCAATCAAATAATGAAATTCAATAGGTACCTTTTTAGTTATTAGGATCCCATTATTTTAGAGAATTGATCTAGTTCAATTATTAGGTATACCATATAATAAACCAATTTATTTGGACTTAGTAAACCTTCTGAAAACTTTTTCAGACTATGTCATATCCTTTTTGACTAAAGACATCATCCCAATCAAGAGTGAATAATCTCTCAAAGCCATAGGAACCTAATAAGCTTTGCAATTTAGGATGAAATCTTACAAATTTAATAACCTTTAGCATTTTTCATTGCATAAATCCAATAACTTTTGGCATCTAATATCATGCCATCTCTTTAAACCTAATAATTTTTTACCCTATCCAAATTTATAGGATCAGGAGCTTAACCCCATCAATTTCAACTAATATCAAAGCTTATTTAGAGAAAGCTCATTTCACCACATAGGATTCCTCCAATCCATTTTCCTCAAGCATCCTTCTAAATATTAGGAATGGCCTAAGGATGAAAGACATTATGATGTATTTAATTAGTTTTGAACTAATTATTTTATATATATTCAAGTTTTTTATTTTGTCCTCATTTAATTTACATACTAAAGTAAATGTAAGCAAATATGGCTTATTGACTACTTGTGTATACTATTAGAATGTCCATTATATGCAGGAAGACATTATTCTAAGGTAAGTAGTCTAAATTGATAGTCTATAGTCTATAGGGTTAATGTTAGCAAGTAACTCATGTTAAGACTATTATGTCATCTAAATCCAATTGGGGAGATGGCTTGTCTTGGCCATTTAGAACGAGTCGACTTCTAAGCAAAGACATAGATATATTGCCTAGAGGTAGTGATATATTAGGTTAGACTAAAGTGTAATTAATCCATTAATAAGTCCATTTACATATATTTAATTCACTTTAGACCTTCATCATGCAATTATTTAATTTTGAGTGAGTAATTGACTCCATGTGTATAACTTTTGCATGCTTTGACATTCTAAAGGCTAAAACGTCTCAAAGTAACAAGCTATTACATTAGGTATATGACTTATACTCGATAAGAGCTTTACTTATAGATATGGAATCATAGTTCCTATAAAGAGTTAAGGTTATCCTCTTAAAAAGCATTATACGAGATAGTGAAAATGAGCAAGGCCTCTACCATTTGTATATCAAATGATAAATTGTTCACATGTAGTGAACAATCATTTTCACATAGAGAGTCCAATGGAACATTAAGATAAAGTGATCAAGTAGGTAATACAGACTTTAACCTTAATTTGATCATAAATATCATTTGAGGTTATTACACAGATGATAAGGTTATTGGACTAAAATACTATTTATAAAGTTTACATAATACAGTATATAATTAGGAGTGCATTCTCATTTCCTTAGTGGTATGGCTCTGAGATTAATAATTATCTGATTATTTATTTGTTCTAGAATATTTAAAACATAGATTATTTGAGCCTAATTATATATGTCCAATTGGTCCCTTTACTAGCTCAACATCATTCCTTAATGGATGGTTATGATCAGAATACCCAAAGTCAAAAGATCCTCAATATAGTGATGTGATGCGCTAGATTAACTCCCTTTAGAGGTGTAAGCATTTTCTTCAGTAAATAATGAAAATAATTTTTTGGTATTATTTATTTGGAATATATATTAATTTGAGTAAATACTTATTTAAGACAAGAATGGGTGATTTAAATTAATTATACTTATCTTTTGATAAATATAGAATTAATTTAAAATAAATAGATATAGGAAAATCAATTATTTATATAATTAATTTGATACCTATAAAGTCCTGTTTAAATATTTATTTAAAAATTAAATATGAATAATATTCTAAATAAATTGAGAAAAAATATTATATTTATTTATTTATTTTAATGTGCAATTAAAATTAATCGTTTTACTACAATTAATTTTATTTGATAATTATTATATAATTATTCTATTTAAATAAAATTTCCATGATTTTATTTTGAATTAAAATTGGTGTTATAGAAAATTATCTGGTTAAATAAAATTAATGGTTCAACCATAATTATATTAAGTATTCAAAGTAAACAACTTAAACTTCTTAAAATATATTTAGCCAAAATAATGTTTGGCAAAATTAGGGCTTAGTGGAAACTTGGACTATACCTACACTAGGGTAAGCAACCAAAAACATTTTAAGGAGGTGGTAAAAGAATTATTTGTATTAAAAATTAAAAATAACTATTTAAAGAATTAAGGCTACCTTATTACCTGATATAAATAAAAGGCAACATCCTAAGGTTCAGGTTAAACCATATGTGCTACCTCTAGGGCAACATCTTGTGATTTTAAACTTGTGGCATAAGATGATCTTGAAAGAGAATCAAGTTGTACAATTTGAAGTTGATTGAGACAAAGAGTGCCCATATACTTTACCATCTAGGAATTGAAGAATGGCAGAGAAGGCTAGTTTGTTGAAGCTTTCACACGGATCTACTTTAAGCATTCTTGGATGACATCTGCAGATTAATAGCTCATGTAACTTGATTATGTTAGTTTTATTGTATATGACAACATGATCTAGTACAATCTGTTTTAAAATTTTTAAAATTCCATTGCACCATCTGTTGTGATTTTTTCTTACACAGAATTGGAAGAACCTTTCTAAGCACAAGCTTACCTTTATGAAGCTGTTAAAGACAAACTTTGTTATCATGTGCTCTCATCATATTTTTCTGATGTGTCTATCCATGACAAATAACTTTCATCCTTTTCTCCTTCATAAAGTTTAGCTATTCTTTATGAGATCTGACACACTTAGCTTCTTCTAACTCTTTTTCCATTAAGACTCGCAATGATGAAATCTCAACCTTTATTGGTAACACTGCTATCCTAATATATCGAGATACGAATCTTAACATATCGAAGCAGATGACACTTTTAATAGTGGGGCCCTAACTGTCGAAAAGGATCCCTTGTTTGCACATATCGTAGCAAATTCAAGATGGCTGGTTTAAAGAGTTGCCATTGATCTTTTTGGGCTAGGTGTGATCGGGCACCTATTAAAACCATTCACTAAAGAGTTCTGAAACTCTAAAGGAACGATTTTATGACTTGTGTCTACCAGATATATATAAAGTTAGGCTTAAGAGTCGGCTATGCCACAAGTAAAGACTTAGTCCCTCTCGTGATGCGCAAAACTTAATACCAACTAATCACACATATCCAATTCATTTTTTCATTTTAGTTATTCAAATATTCATTTGTAAGAAATTACAAAATGGGATGCAAAAACTAGATTGAAGAAAATACCACTTTGAAGACAAGGCTAGAAAATCTTATTCAATTTTAACTTGAAAGCCTTTATGTGACCACTAGGAAGCTATTATGATACATCCTAGGCACTTAAAGAATCAATTTCAAGGCATCCAAATGCCTTGGAATAGTGGACACATAAATATGAAAAAATTAAAAAATGCTTGATAGTTTTGACATTTCAAGCTTTTCAAATATATTCTAGACTATTTCAAACACATAAAATCACAAAATAAAATTCTTATGAATCTTGACTCACTATACTTCAAATAAAAATATTTAAAAAAATCCAAAAATATCATTTTGGATGTCAAATGAATTTTTTATTGGGCATTACTGCATAGCACAACATGTCCAAATAACTTACCTTGCTAATTTTTTGCTCGATTTGTTTGGAATACCTATTGGATAAGCTATACATAGCTAGAAAGCTTGTTTATTCTATTTCAATTGAAAAATATGAGAAAAATAAAAAAATGATTATTTCTATTGAAAACAGTTTGTATTATAGTTTGGTGCTAAAATAGAGCCATCCAAACAACTCATGTTGCAAAATTTCTTTTGGGCACATCTAATCATGAAGTCAAATGTTCCAAAAGCTTACTACACTCACATTCAATAAAGATTAAAGGAAAAATACAAACAAAAATTAATATCACTAGGAACATGAATGAAAATATTTCTTTTTACAAAACCAATGTGCTAGAAAAGTGCAATAACTTTATAACAATTTGTAATCATGAACAATTATTTTTTAATTTTTCTAACTAACTTTTTGGTGTTTGAACATCCGATAATGAGGCTAAAGAAATTCTATATATGTCAAAGGATAGAAAATAATAAAAATCTTTAAGCAACTCAGCTTAGAACTATGAATGCTAGTATTGCTAAAAAGCTATAGAGTTGGAAAAGTGACTTGCTTTTATCACATTTACTTATGTTCATTTACTCTGAGCAAGTGAGGCATGCCAATGCCACTCACTTGAGTGCTATGACCAGCAACCAAATGACATTAAACACTCACATTAAAATAAACATAAACTATTCCTAATGGCTCATGTTAAGACTCTACAAGGAAATAAGCTTGATTTCAACTCAATTAACATAAATATAATCTTAACTCAAGAATTCAATCATTTAAGCTTAAAGAAACATGTAAGCTTCCATTTCAATAAATTAAGTCCAAATTTTGGCTTAGCTAAGCTCACCTTAACTTAATTCATCAAAATTTCATCAAATCATCATCAATCTAATCAGACTAAACCACGATCTAAAGGATTTAAGCTTGTTTTGAACGTAGCTAAGTGATTTTAAGGTTGTTCAAACCTTTCTCTAACTTCAAGATCTAAAATTTTATCATTAAGCATAACATTTAAGCTTTAATCACTTAGATTTTAGCTCACACTAGCTCACAACATCAAAATCAAATAAGGATATATCAATTAAACTCATATTAGTTTACTCTAAGCCAGTCAAACCTAAGACCTCTTTGCTTCTTTTATGTTTGATTCATGATCTCAATATTTTAGCTCAGTTGAACTTAGATTAAACTTAATGACTAAGGATTTCATCATCAAACCTTAAGATTTCAGCTTAACATACTTAGATCTTAACTCAATAGAGCTCAATACATCAAAACTTAATTGAATCTAGGTGGTCAAACCTTATATATAGATGTTCCGATTGTTTGAACACTTAATCTAGCGAGGTTATCATGATTTTGACTTTTATTTTAGAGCTTAATGTTTCAATCATGTTTTCATTTCTTTAAATCTAACTTAGAACTAGCTTGAATCAAGATCAAAGCATCACAACTTTATGAATCAAGAGTAGCCAAATCAAGAAAAGCATGAGATAAGCTTGGCTGAATCATGTAGAAGCAAAATCAATCATCATTCAGACATGGAATCAAAGAAATTATGCTACTCTCGACTTTTCACCTCTTGAAAAATTATGTAAAGTGAGAGAAAGTGAATGTCTATAATATCTAAAAATTTTATAAGTTTATAAAATATGCAAATGAATGGCTATCCGTCCCTATTTATAGGCCCAAAATGCTAATGAGTTAGTCCTAAATCACCTCAGGGCATTAAACTAATCACTACATCCTAATAAAATTAAGGTAAAATGATTTTTGTACCCTTAATGAATAGATGAGCACCTTTTGCTCATTGTGCACATGTGTAAATTTGGTAAGGCTTTATTCCTAAGCTAATCTTTTACAAGTGTTTGTGATATTCAATTGATCATGATATCTCCATATAAAAATGCAATTGAATGTTCTATCTTGCAGTAAAAACACCCATTGATGACCTTTCTTTAAAAATTTTGAAATTTCACATCCTAGTCCTCTTAGATTAAGAGCTTAGGAATTCTTAACACCTTAATTCCTAAGACATGTAAATGAACTAGTCTTGATTACACTCTCTTGACTAGAATCCATATTCAATTTCATTTTGGTGTAATCAACTCGGAGTGGTGAATCCTCTTTGGATCAATCATTCATCCACTATATGATTCATGCTATACCTAAAACCACCCTACCATTAGTATCCATCTGTCATGGGTCCATTCATGATAAAGTTAAACCATAACACTTCTCATATGAGATGACATGGTGTCATAAGTTAGAGAACTATTATACATGACTGGTACATGATAACCTATTCTATAGACAGTTGGGTGACTTTTACAAAATGGAGTTCTCAGTCAGGCCATGCTCGGTGAACTAGTTTCCATGAAACAAGCATCCATATGCTATCCCCAAGTATCTCATATACTTCAACCTCTATAAGATGAAAGGGTTGTATGCATCCAATCCATGAAAGCTTAGCATATATTAGTTTTTATGTATTGTTAATGCCTCATTTTAACAATATGATGACTAAGAACAATTTTAGAAATAGGCTTTGATGCATATGAATCTCATTGGTGTAACTCATTAGTATTTTTACAAGGCCATTATGTTTTAAAGGCTTTATCTAATTAGTGTTTTCATGAATATCAATCTTGCCACTAACATAAAGGAAAACCTATGTTACTTTAAGCTTTGTAACATGAATGATGTTCTTTGGCTATGTATCTCATGCCCTAATTTGACTAGTTCAAGGGCATACACCAACATCTCTTACTTGCACTTAAGCAATCGTATTGCTCTATTTGCAATATGTAACTATAGATATCATTTGGACCTCAATGAGACTGTGTTTCCATTCATATGGCTTAGTTATCATATGTAACTATAGAAATCAACTTACTAGCTCGATAGGTAAGGATCCAAAACAAATAATTTTTGAAGCCATAAAAAATGATTTATTTAATGGCTTTTAGATATAAATATGTAATATATTATGCTAAAACCTTTTTTAGTATTACATACAAGTTGTATGCCTTTTGATTGTCACTTATTCATGAATATTAACCTTTCATTTCTCATGAATGCTCCCATTAAACCTTTCATGTGCAAGATTCTTACAAGAAATCTAATTTAAAACACCTTTTGAATATAATTTGATATAGGCCTTAACATATCAAGCATATGTTATTTCTGTATTAATTAAGTGATAGGCTAGGTTATAGAACAATTCTACCATGATTTATTAAATAAGGAAATAGTCTGACATCTATATGCCGACATAAAAAATATATATTCATGCATATTTTAAAATAATTTTAAAATATCCTCACATTCATCCCATAATTACCAAAAATAGAACATCTAAATGTCTAATAATAAATCATAAAACTCTCATAAACTTTCTTAGATGGATTGGGAAGCTTGATCTATATCAACTGGTTGTTAATATATGCCCTAGAGCCAATCGGATTGATTAAGGCATGAAATAGTTAATAATGCAAATCAATCACTTATGTTACTGATTCAAGATTTTCCTTCATATCAGTGTTATGATTAATAATCATGCAAACACTAACTGGATGAAGCCTATGAAACACAATGGCCTTGCAATGTTAGTAATGAGTTACAATGATGAGATCCTTATGCATCAAAGCCATGTTCCTAAAAACATTCCTAGTCATCGTATTGTCAAGAAAGGGCATTGACAACGTACTAAGACTAGTGTATGCTAAGCCTTCATGCATTTAATGCATGCAACTCTTTGATCTCATAGAAGTTGAAGTATAGAGATACTTAAAGATAGCATATGGGTGCATGCTTTATAGAAACAAGTTCATTGAACATAGCCCATGCGAGAACTCTATTTAGTATAAGTCACTAAACTGTCTATGGAATTAGTTCTCATGTGCCATTAATGTATATTAGTCCTTAAACTTATGATACCAGGTCATCTTGTATAAGGTGTGTCATACTTAATTTATCTAAAATGAGTCTCCAATAGATAGATGCTTAAAGTAGGGTACAATAGGTATGACAAGAATCATATGGTAAGTGAATGAGTGATGTAAAGATTATTCACCGCTTCGAGTGACATTAAAGACATATCTCATATGTTCTTGGCTTTGGTTAAGTTGATAAAGTCATTGGCCAACGCATAATGAATTTGGGAGAAATTGTTTCTCTAAATTCATCAGGTTAACTGAAAGCCACAGGAACTAATATGGATTATGGATTGATACATGAGTAGACACTACACCATGCTTATGGTCTTTCCCAAATATTTCATGAAATGCTTGAAGTACATTGAAAGACTAGTTACTAAAAGGTTTCTTAAGAGGTCATATTAACTCTTATTACATACCAGGTAGCCATTATGCCTTATCAGAGACCAATCTTAGCCTCTAAATATAAATACACTTAATTAGGTAATTATATTTATTGCCATTATGATGGAAACCTAATGGGTCACACAGAATAAAGTGATCTATTGGATTAGAACTAGGATTTAATTAAGTATGACTTAATTAAATAAAAGGTATAATGAAAAGGAATTAATTAAATAAGTACAATTAAGAATAATTTAAGACAAAAATTAGATTCATGAAATCTAATTAGAGATGTTTTAATATGGAAATAAAGATAAGAAGCTTATTAAGATAATGTCCATTGTAGACAAGGTTTTGGGATTTTATTAAATAAAGCTAAAAATTAAATTTGAAAAATTAAATAATTATTTGATAATTTTTTAATTAATTATTTAATATTATTTACATGAAGTAAAATTGTTTTACTTAGGCTAGAAAATTTAAATAAATTATTTAACATGTAAAGTTAAGGGTTGGGCCAAAAGCCCTAATTATAAAGTCAAGAAAGTTTAGTTATGAACTATTCCAAGTTATGCTTGCTAATGTGCTAGGTGCATGGAATGGCTATATTTGGTGTGCTATTTAGCTAAAATATTAGCAAGTTAATATTAAGGCACAATCTTGGATAGGCTAATTAAAAAAGTTTTAATTGGGCTCCAAGAAACAATCCAAAGTGGGGTGACCTTATGGGTCTATAAGTATTGGGCTCTACTAATCATCATCCTAATATGGCTAGATCAAGATCATTTTTATGAACTTGATAAGTTACTCCTAGCCTAGTGGATTTTTCTTAGATATACCATTCAATTTGAATTAAGACAATCTTAATACTATGAGACTATATAATGAAGTTTAGCCCTGTCAACTTATTAGCATCAAGTATGATATGTGATGACAAGTTTGAAGTCATACTTCTTGTGTATATATTATATGAATTTAGAATATATTTAATGTCAATAACATACATAAGATCATCATTCAGTCAGGCTTTAAAACTAGAATGATTATTCCTTATTATTTTTGTGTTATTATAGCCCTCAACTATAATACAAGAAGTTTAACATTTGAATCCTTTTAATGAGCGAATACATGTTTTATCTTTACATAACCTTGGGTTAGCCTAACAAGCCATGTAAGGACTACTTAAGTAGGTAATTTAGCTAATTAATTGCATCTCTACGCAATTCCTAGATCACTGAGGTGGTAACCCTTTACCTAAATGCATCATATACATTTCACCTAACTATTACCTCTAAAACCATAGGATCCTATTTGGAAGCATCAATACAGCACAAGTTTAGCTGAGTAAGACTCATTAATTATAACTCAAGTAGCTCAAGTAAAAAAGACCTTACGGTTAGCCGAACAAATCCCCCTCATTGGAACTCAGGTATCTTATTATAATCTAATGGAAGACATTTGATCGTGCTAAAGCATGGACTCAATGTTTTACGAGGTATTTCTTTTATCAATATTTAAGTCTCATTGATTGATATTTCATTGCATGGCATAGGCACTTATTTCAAATGCATACATAGCATATATATATGTCAACATAAAATAAATTTATCACTTGTAATCTACTAGGATGATTATGGACTTTTATATAAACTAGTTTCATTGAGCCATTAGGAAACTAGGTGGTTAATTTTCTAGGGATACCGATAGCATATCATATAAGTCTTCATGGTAATCTCCTTGGACTTCATCTTGGTGCCATCTCTTTTGCATCTCAGAATTAATAAATTCTCTAATGCTAACCAAATCCTAGATGTAACAACTGCATATGTTTGAACAAATCTTAAGTTACATTCAAGAGGAGTAAGATGAAAAAAAATTTTCAACCTTGGATAATAAAGAGATAAGGTAGGGTTCACAGGCCCTATTTATAAAAATTAATACCAAAAATAAATAAAATTAACCATCCACAACCTAGTCATTCTAAGGTCTAAGTTCATAACCATCCTTCATGCTTTAATAATTATAGCATAATAATAATGTATAGCTAGTGTCACATGCTAATCACATGTATACAATGCTGTATAAACAAATTTATAACATTTAATAAAGCATCTATAAGAATCAACCATAAAGATTAAACACATTTAATCTTATTCCTAGCTTTTGGGAACCTAGTCTTAAATTGGATGTTTACTTAATTTTTAGGTGATTTGGCTCAACAAAGACATATTTTAAGTTTACATACTTAAATTAGGTTTCCAAATTTAACATATTTAAAGAATTCAAATTAAAGTAACATATTTAATTAAACAATTTAAGAAAACATGTTTCCAAATCTTGATTCTTTTAAAACATCTTTATTTAAAGAATCCTAGCTGAATTGAAACTTTTTCAATATTCCTAACTTTTTAGAAACCAAGTTCTATTAGATAACTTTTACCTAATCCAACTTAAACTCATTCCACAATTTAAGGAATCTAATTCCTTAATTTAAGGAATTTCACTTTCACTAGAAATTAAGTTCCAATAAAAGTAGGACTCTAACAAATAGTGCCTTTAGTTTAGGCAATCTTTTTGGCCATGCCAATAGCCTTTGACTAACACCTTTGGGTGATGTTTAGGGGTTATTTCAAGTGCTTGAAAGTCAGATTAGATGCTGCCAAAAACAATTCAAGGCTACATTCAAGATAGTAACTTTCTTGCCCCTAATCGCAAGTTTCAAGAAAACCCAAAAAGTTGTGCATCACCTTGCCACAAGCCTTAGTATTGAAACAAGATTTCCACAATTTTTAAAATACTAATTTTAGATGCTTGAATTTCATTCAAGTTGCTGCCAAAGTTTGAATGAAAGCAGCAAACTCAGTGGCAATGCATTGCCATGTATATTGCAAATCGCATGCAACATGGATATGGCATTAACATGACTTAATTTTTGCAAAAAAGATCCATTGAAGGATCAAATTTGCTTACCTAAAGTGCAGCAAACCTGTGGAACTTTTCCATAAAGATTTCAAGGCGTATTAGGTGCAAGATCACATCCAAAATTAGCCTACAATACCATACCATGTGATATCACCAAGAAAATTTTAGATTGTGTTGTTTTTAATCGTATTTAAATAAATCAAAATTGAATTTTATAAGCCTAATGTGACAAAATCTAGACTTGGCAATATTTGACAAGATTACATGAATATGACTTGCATAAAGTAAAAAGAAAAACATGAATTGCATTAAATGAATACATTCTTAAAATTTATATAATATGAATTATAAACAATATAAAAAACCTTAAACATGACACAACAAAATATATGAATATGACACAAATACACAAATTGTTAGGTCTAATAAAATCATTTTATATGAAACTATTTTTATAACAATGAAATTATTAGGAAATTCCCTAGATGAAATCGTAACTCACATATACATGCCTTTAGCTTTTGTCAATTCAATGTGCAATCGATCCAAATCAATAAAAACTAATTTTTATTAATTTTTAAACCTTTTAATAATGATTAATATTTCTAAGCATGTTGTCCAAAACTAAAAAAATTTATGAAAATTATTTTATAAAGTTTTATGGCCTAAAACTTCATAGATCTACACATGTAACATCTAAATGTCAATTACCATAAATTAGCCTATCCTTACTATATGTAATCCACAACCTATAGGCTCTGATACAACTTAAAGAGATCTCTCTCTTGTAAAGTTTGAACTCATGCATATATTGGATTTCAAAAATCAATAAAATATCAAGAATAAAGAAGTGGAGTTAGTAACCAGAGAAATAATTGGACTTTTCTATAGATCTTAAGGGAATGACTTACATGTGGTAAAGATTAAAATTTTCTATAAAAATTCAAACATCCATATGTTAGAAGGTTACCTTGAATTTTAGACATTGAAATAAAAGAAAACAACCTCGAGAATCTTGAAAAAAATCTGCTAGGCTTCTTGTAAGGTTAGTTAAAGACCATGAGTAGCACACGTGTCTTGCCTCAAATGATTATCCGCACAAGTGACTGTTGAAACCTACTTGAGGCTTGGTGGTTCTCTAGTGCTAGCTAGAATGGCTGCAAATCCTTAGCCAAAAGATAATCTTAACCAAGAACACTTTCTAGTGGAGATTGGCTCAATAAGCAAGAAACAAGAAAAGGTAGTGGTGACAATATGGTGAAAACCTAAAGTACATTGTAACCTTTACAAATATTTTCACTCTTAATTCTTAGGTTAAAAAAAATACTCAAAATTTTCTGTCCCAATAAGTCTTTATATATAGCTTAATCCTAATCCTAGCTAGACCTAGAGTGGAAGAGTTTCAACCAAATCAAAACTTCTAAATCAAATGAAACTCTTTCACTTTGTTTTATGTTTTTTAATTTAACCAACCCTTGTTTTAATATAATAAGTGGTTAGCTCAATCTAATGCATCCTTGGCCAAAATATCCATCTTTATTGGGCCATTACATTTAGCCCAAAAAATTTGGACCATAATCCTTATAATTTGTGAGCAATATAAGGTCTTGGGCCAATCTTGTGTTTCCATGAATTTAATCTAATTAATTCCATTATTTATTTATATTAATAAATAAACATCATTTATTCAATTAATATAATTATCAAATAATTTTAAAAAATAAATAAATAAATTGCAAACACAAATTAGCTAGTATACATACACCCCTTAGGATTTTATCGTTATAAAATCCTTAAATCAGTTAGAACTATTTTTAACTTGATTGTAACATTATTTAACAGTGATTATCAAACAGTTAATATTACAATGGATTTAGTTCAAGAGACGTGATACAAAAACTTGACATTATCTCAATAAGATAATCTTATTTTTAATGTCTTAATTAGATAACACAAAATCTAGATTACATAAATCTATTTTTTTGTCTTAACTTATTGAACTATTCAATTAAGTTCTCCATTTAAATTATCATTTCTTTAATCAAGTCATACTCAATTAATTCTAGGATTTAGCCTAATAGATCTACTTTATTTTCTGTAACCTAACTAATCTTATCAATCATGTTCATAGATCAAAAGTGGGATCTAGCAATTAGTCATGACCGCCCAAATGCTGAAGAAGTCAGTATGGCCTTAAAGAGACCTTTCAATAACTAGCCTCTTAGTGTAATATGGTCCTTTTATCGGATATCCCAGATAAAAGATAAGCATATTCCAACTCATGGTTAATGATCATGGATTTATGAGGAACTTTTCGTTACAACTTATTGTGCTTTGGCCAAAGACTTTAATCTAATTAACCATAGTCAAGAACACTTGAGACATATCTCTAGTGTCACTTAAAGTGGTGAATCCTCTTTAGATCACTCATTCATCCACCATATGATTTGTGTTATGCCCAAAACCACTGTACTATAAGCAACCATCTATCATGGACCCATTCGTGATGGAATCAAAGCGTAACACTCTTTATATAAGATGACCAGTAACATAAGTTAAAGGACTGTATACATGATTGGCACATGAGAACATAATTTATAGACACTTAAGTGACTTATACCAAATAAAGTTCTTAATCGGGCCACGTTTAGTGACCTTGTTTCCACAAAACAAGCACCCGTATGCTTTCCCAAAGTATCTTGTATACTTTGACCTGTATGAGAGAAAGGGTTGCATGCATCTAGTGCATGGGAGCTTAGCATATACTAGTTGTTGTAATGTGCCAAATGGGAATCTAACACGTTAGAATTAAATAAATCAATTTCATTTTCTTATATTAGGATAGGACTTAGTTGTCAGACGATTGCACATCTAACTTAACCCGAAATGTCATTACAAAATGACTAAATAATTCAGAGTCACTATCAATCTAGTCTTGGCTAGATGACTTTGGTCACCTATTGGGGCTTATATTTTAAGGGTTATAAAACCCTTAAAAACAAGCTTTAAGGTCTACGTTATACAAAGTTCATGTTAAAGGGTTCAATAGTTAGTTACAATCACGAATAAGGATAAATCCCTTTTATGATCCCGAACATCAGTACATCTTAATCACGTGTTAATTAAAATCTCAATTAAGATCGATTTTAATTTTTTTGGTATTTAATTATAATTCCCATCTTTTGAAATTATTTATAATTCATATTATTTTCCATTTTAAGTAAATTGATTTTTTTTTATATTTTTTAAAACCAAAATAGTTTCCACCCCTCCTAAAAGCTTGGAAGAAGAAATTGAAAATTCTAATTTACTTATTTAAAGAAAGTATTCCTTTGCATCAAATAATCTATGAGGTGACTTTTATATACTAGAAGCACATTTATGGACTATTTTAACTAGGGAATATTGCCTCGGATTTTTGAAAAGAATTATATTACAATTAACATATGAACATATTAAAATTAAAGCATTACATCATGTCAAAGATTCTAAAGTATATACATGAAATTGCAAAATAACCTTTGATTAAGAAAAATAATCTAAATAGACCTAATATACATGGACATTATGGAATGGTCCCTAATCATAGAAAATGATTTAACTGCATAAAATTTTGCATAGTAACTTTTAAGCCATGGAAAATTACTTAAATGTTGTTAAAATATATGAAATTGTATAAAAGTCCCTAAATCATGAAAAATGACTGAAATGACCCTAACATAGATAAAAAATGCATAAAAGCCCCTAGATCATGGAAGATGACGTGAATGACATTACATGAAATAACATAAAAGTCCCTAAGTCATGAAAAATAACCTAAATGACCCTAACATACCTATAATTATATAAAAGTCTCTAAATCATTAAGAATGACCTAAATGATTCTAAAATGCAAGAATCTTACAAAATAATCCCTAATATGCATGAAATATCAGAGGAAAATTGCTAAATGTTCTATAACTCATAGCAAAATACTAAAAGGAGCTTGAGATGCATGAAATTGTATAAAAAGCCCTAAAACATGGCAAATTACTAAAATGAACCTAAGAGCATCGAATTGCATAATGGTCTTAAATCATGGAATTTACTAAAATGACCTAAGATGCATGAAATTGCACAAACAATCCCAAATCATGGAAATTTACTGAAATAACCCTAATTGAATAAAGTTGCATAAGTAGTCCTAAATCTTAGCAGATGATTAAAATGATGTAGAAATGCATGAAACTAAGTAATAGCCCCTATATCATGGAAAATTATTAAAATAACTCTAAAATGCATGAAATTGAATAAATGGTCCTAAAACAGGGCAAGTTACTATAAGACCCTAAAATACATGAGAATGCATATATGGTCTTTTTAAACTTCTACCACTCCTAATTACACTCATAAGCATTTTTCTCAAGAATCATACAAATATCTCATTGACATAAATGGATTTATTATTATGCATGATGTTATTGTCAAAATCATAATATTTTCATGAAAAATGCATTTACATGTTAAAAAACTATTAATGCATGAATCATACATAATATGAAACATGATTAACATGTAGAGTAAACCTACGGTTGAAACATGAAAAATTGCTTAATGAGAAAACCACATAAATACTAAGAAACTTAACATAAAATATTTGGGAAATAAGTTTTCTTGATGGAAATTTAATTTTTAAGAAACTTTTAACGAAAATAATGAAAGAAGATAAAAATAAAATATTTGGACATCATAGCTCAAAATTTGGCCATAAAATGGTTTTTACACCTTTAGCTTAGATCACCAAGTAAGCATGGCTTGGGATCCTCAAGCTCACATAAGATGAAGAGAAAAATGGACAAAAACAAAATAGAAAATGAATAAAGAAACAACCTTGGATCAAAGTTACAGAAACTCTCTCTTTTTTCTTTTTTTCTTATTTTCTTTTTTTTTTGTTCTGTGGTTTTTATACTAAAAACTAGTCCTTTTCCATATTTTAGACACCTAAGAGGTTAAAACTGCGCTTGGCTAATCACTTATCATCCCTATTCAGTATAACTTATTTTTTGACAACTTGTGCAAGCTTACTTATAAGAAAACCATCGAAGGCCTAGGTGATCTGATCAAGGGGCTAAAATCTTTTAATTTTGGGCAAAGATTCAATTGATCAAAATGGACAAAGTTAGCTATATGGCTTTAAAGAGAAACCCCACCTAAGCCATAACTTAGGTTTACTCTAGAAAAAATTTTTAACTTTAACCCAGAATAGCCATCCATTGAAATTCAATTGAACTAGACCATCCATTGTATGGTTATAAAGTGTTCCAGGGCCATTGGGAAGAATAAATGTAAGAAAACTTGGGTGAAAACCTTGTTCATGTAAACTTTTTCATGCAATATTAATGTAGGTGCTTATAAAAGCAAAAATCCATAAAAAAATGACATTGTATCGATCCAATATGGCCTTCCATCGATAAAATGCATGATAGGACTAGAATGACCAAAACACGATGATGTATTGATGAAATGATCAATACATATTCATGAATTTCACAAAAATAACATTTTTTTATATATTTTTTAATGTGGACCCTAGGCATTTCAAATTTTCCCCAAAAATTTTTTTCTCTTGGCTTTATGTTGCCTAATAATGCCTTATGACATGGCACTCGATAGTAATCCCTTTTTTTATTTTTTAATATTTTATTTTATCACATTTTAATTAAGTCTCAAGATATCAAAATTTGGTCTGAGAAGAGAGATGGGTGCATTTCATCTAAAAGTCTCCAATTAGGCATGGTTTGTTTGAAAGAGACCAAAGCAAAATTTAGTGTCCACATTGGTCTTTATGCACTGTCAATGCCTTGTCTTGATAATACATGACTGGGAACATTTTTTGAAATACAACTTTGATGCTTAATGATCTCATCGGTGTAACTCTTTACTACCTTTGCAAGGCTATTATGTTTTACGTGTTTCATCCAAGTAGTGTTTGCATAAATGTTAATCACACCACTAACATGAAGGAAAACCTTGTTACTTTAAGCTTTGTAACATGCCTAATGTTATTCGACAATGTATCCTATCAGATTAGTTCAAAGGCATACACCAATATCTTTTTCATTTAAATGAATTAATAATTATTCCAATCATTTTAAAAGATATATACTAGTCACTTATTTACATTCTTGGATTTTTTAGACCCGAGTCTTGGTTTTTCAAATCTAGCACCTATACCCTAAATTGGATAATTAAGCTTAAATGCCTTATTTCATTAAACTAAGCCTGCGAAAACATTTCAAAACCTCAATTAGCCTTACTATCACTAATAACTCATTCAAAAGGACTAAAACTAAGGAAATTACAATAAGCTGTGAAACAGGGAAAAAAAATCAATTAGGGGCCTAGATAAAATAAGGTGTATATAGCTGCTTCAATTCCATTAACCAAGGAAAAAGAAGAAGTACCTATGAAAGTATGGACTAAAGTTCAATAGGCATGCAAAGCAAAAGGCAAATTCTTATGCTAATCTTTATACATCTTAGTCATCAATGTCGCAATGTACCGTAGGGTGGCTCCTCATAGATCTATGGGTGAATATGAATTAAAATATTTTTCTGACTAGGAAATGTCTTCTTGACAAAGACTTTTCCTTCACAATGTGATGAGAATGAGAAAGTACGAATTCTTGACTCATGATACAATGAGAGGGACTATAAGATGAATCGCTCATATTATTAGTCTGGGATGACCATCATAAAGTGGCCAACACTTGTAGTTGCCACCGATCATTTTAGGCTAGGCATGATCAGATACCTATTGAAACCCATGTCTTGAGTTACAAAACTCGAAACATGGATCTTGTGGTCTGCATGGTACAAAGATTCAGCAATTGAGCTCAAGAGTTGGTTACACATGATAAGGCATGAACCTCTTCGCAACGCTCGAGATCGGTTCCTTACTAGTTATGTCTTATCTCCGTTTTGAATCTTTCGATCTTACTCATCACTATTTTGATATAACCCTCTTTTAATGTATAAATTTTATAGAAATGCAAATCCAGGTTTTGATGAAAAGATTTAATCTTATACATACCTCGGATAAATGGGGAATATAGAAATTTTTAATAAAAATGACATTTGGTTTTTACTTTGAAAATGGAATATTCTATTTTTGGCACTAGAGAGATACCCACGCAGAACATCACATTTAATTTTACTTGAAATGATTTGAAAATATGAATATGAATAATTATCACAAAAAAATCATGTTAGTAAGGTAGCGAATGAAGTAACATAACATGAACCATTCAGTGTAATGATAAAAAGAAGGGATGGACTATTGGAATTTATCTTAAATTAGCATTGATTATCTGGGAATAATCGAATCGACAATTTTCGAGATGGATCTTGGTTCCTTGATTGAATGAGGTCTTTCTTAAAATAAAAATGAGCTTGACTCTTGACATGTTCATGGAAATCTGGAAAGAAGAAAATTTTAATTGTAGTCAAAAGACAGGGCTAGAGTATCCCTTCAGAAAGATGGAGTTAGAGTATCCCTAAGGATGATGAATAATTTTAACAAAGAAAGATTTTTAAATCTTAACAATGTTGAAAAAGTGGGGATAGAGTATCCCCTCAGAAGGTTGGGGTTGGAGTATCCCTAAAAGTGACATGTCTGACACTCTTTAAAGAAGTCGAGTTGGAAAACTTAAATTGACAAAACTTTGCAATTTAGAAAATGAGTGAGCATTTTGATGCTTTTTGATAAAAAAAATTATTATGAATGAGGATGGTAAAGGTGTAAAATAAATTCGTGCCTTGATATGAGCCTATGGGAGGTCAAAGCATATTCTTAAGGGTGATCAGGGTGATATGGTGACATTCGAATGTCTCGAGATAAAGCTTAGGAAAATAACTCAATTTTAACCATAATTGAAAATATAGGGACAGCATTATGCTATCTTGCTTTCTAAATTTATTCTAAATTGGTTTGAAGGTTTTAGAGTGTGAACAAGATACCATTAGAAAGGTAATATGATGAAGGTCAATCTAAAAATATTCTTAATATCCCAAAAATCACTTTCTGGGGGAATAAATTTTCATGTTTGGATTAATTATGCTATTGGTAGAGCATATAAGGGATAAGATATGTCAAAGTTTGAAAATCACCTTAAACTCGTTTGGTATCAAAAAATTACAAATGATACCTTTTTGAAAAGGGAATTTTATGACGTTTTAGGAAAAATGTTCGAAGGATTTGGAAAAATCATTTGGTGGGTCTGAACAGCCTAATGAGAATACATGTTGTTGATTCTAAGGGTTCTAGATAATTTAGATTTGAAAAATCATAACTCTCTCATTCGAAATGATCCAGGGGTGAATAAGACATTATTTTAAAGATAATTTGACACACTTTGAGAGAAAAATATAAAAAATTCATGAAAAATAGTTTGGGATTTTAAACTAATTTTTCAGTTCATAACAATTGTGCTGCTAGCAGGGGATAAAGCAAAACAGGGGATATTTTTTATTTTTCTTTGTGTTTTTGGGTCCAAACTCAGGTCATTGACATTAGAACATCCATTACTAAAGGGAAAGAGTGGCATGAGTGTCACAAACTCATTCGCATAGCCCCAAAGTAGTTTTGCGATGATGAAATAACCTGTTGATATACTACTTAAGGTTTTGACTTAAAAACAAGGCACAAATATTTTGGGAACAAGTGTAGGGCCATTTTTGTTAGAAAATTAAAAGTTTTGAGCTCTTTTAATTAGGATTCTAGATTTAGAAAACTTAATTTTCTCTAAGATTATTTTGCTAATGATAAGGAAAATACTAAGTTCATGTTAATCCTCATTGGTTGAGGTTAACATGCTTAGCTTAGGGAGGTTTTGAAAATCAATTTTTGATAGCCATCAGACATGCACTGAGATAAAGAGAAGATAATGAACATACAAGGGGATGGCATATAACATGAATAGGGATGCTAACTTTACCAATAGTCTTGACAAAGAAAGTATTATACACACATCTCAAAAAGTGAAGCATTCAAAAAATGATAATTATCATGACAAAATGCAAGTTAACGTATAAACATGCTTAAAACATGCTAGGCTAAGGATTTGTGCATGGATTAAACATAACATGATGCATGGATATGGCATAAAATGCATGAACAAGAGCTGTCAAAAATAATGGGGATGAAGTAAGACACTTTGCACATTAAAAGGGGCATCAAGACATCGAAATCTTACACTACTATAACCGAAAGCCACAATAACACATGAGAATCCTAAGATGGTGATGGAAGCATGAAAGGCTCACTAAATGATAAAGATGCTGAAAAATGAAAAATTAAAGTTATTAAGTAGGTAGTTATAACAACAAAGCTTCAATTTTTGGTCAAGTGGTTGGAGTAGTAGATATGGCCTGAATTCCTCTCATTTTCCTATTGTTAATTAGCAAGAAATGAGAGAAAAAGAAAGGTTTCAATTCTAGTTTGGGTAAGGATGATTTTTCAGAGTGTATAATGGTTGGTAGTAAGTGTTTAAGGTTATTTTTGGATGGTGAGTAAAGGGCTACAGGATTTTTTTATGTGTGAATAAGCTGGAAAAGCTAAAACAAGCTAGAAAAAATTTTTTTTGCTGAGATGTTAGTGGCCTATTTATACCAGCACTTTAGAGCTAAATTAGAGGTTTTTTTGGTCATTTCTCAAAGGGACAAATTTATGACAGCTAATGGCTATAGGGTGCCTGTAGAAAGTAATTTACCGCCAATGGGATGGACATAGGGTGGCTGGTTTGATTGCTGAACTCAGATACTAGCAAGTAAGGTGGCTGATGGTGATCTTTATCAATAAAAAAAGGGAGTAGGGTGATCATATGACATTGGCCCTTTATGATCTAATTTAGACTTTAGGAAAATGTTTTGATTAATTCACAAGTCCAAATTCGTAATTTGATATGGGTTTTGATCTTTTCTGATGCAAAAATGAGTTAAAATCAAGCTTTGGATCAATGGTGGACAATTAAAAAAGCCTGGATCATGGAAAATGGCCTGCATGTATCGATACATTAAAGAATGTATTGATACATTTGGTCTAAAAAGCCTAGAATGCATTGATACAATGATCATTGTATCGATACTATAAAACATTGTATCGATACATCTATGTTACAGAATGTAAGTTTTAGTTCTGGCATGGCCTAGTATCGATACATGAGTTCATGTATCGATACACAAACTCATGTATCGATACATTTACACATTGTATCGATACCAATGGGAACTTTTCAAAATTTTGGGTTATTGAAGCATTGTATCGATAAATGAAAACCATGTATAAATACATTTAGGCAAAATTATAAATTTCCCTTATCTTTTGTCCCTGAACACCTAAAACTGCATCCTTTGATGCCACATCCTTACATTTCTTTAATATGTTCCATAGGTATTCTTGACCTCCTCAAAAATACTTTTTCGCTGTGACAAGTGTAGTGTATTTGCAATGACCTTGATGGAGGTTTAAATGAATTTTGTAGGGTTTGCCCTTCTTACTAGGGTGTTAGGTTTTCTAAGGCTTGGCTTCTTTAGATAGGTACACAGTAATGTGGACTTTGATGTGGGTACCGCCAACTTATGCGGGTTTTGACATAGACTTGGGTGCCATTAACTTGTAGAGGTCTTGACTCGGGTGCCGCCAACTTATGCAGGCTTTAACTTAGACTAGGTACCACTAGCTTGTGTGGGCTCTAAAAAGGTGCCACTGACTTGTGGGAATTAAAGAGGGTGCCAGTAACTTGTGGACTTTAAAAATATGCGAATGACTTATAGGCTTAAAAATGTTCCACTGACTTGCGGGCTTTGAAAAGGGTGCCACTGACTTGTAGACTTTAAAAAGGGATGCCACTGACTTATAGGCTTTAAAAAGGTGCCACTGACTTGTGGGCTTTGAAATGGCTACCATTGACTTGTGGGCTCTAAAAAGGGTGCCACTGACTTGTGGGCTTTAAAAAGGGTGCCACTCACTTGTGAGCTTCAGAAAGGTGCCAGCAACTTATGGGCTTTGAATAGGATGCCACTGACTTGTGGGCTTTGGAAAGAGTGCCACTGACTTATGGGCTTTGAACAGAGTGCCACTGATTTGTAGGCTTTGAAAAGGGTGCCACTGACTTTTGGGCTTTGAATATGGTGCAACTGTTATGGGCTTTGAATACGGTGCAACTAACTTGTGGGCTTTGAAAAGGGTGCCATTGACTTATGGGTTTTGAAAAAGGTGCCACTGACTTGTGGGCTTTGAAAAGGGTGTCACTGACTTATGGGCTTTGAAAAAGGTGTTAACAAAGTTTGTGATAAAACTTCTAATACATGTTTTTTTTAACAAAAATTCATGATAAAATTTCCTGATGAAAGGGTTTTGACACTAGTTCTTGACAAAATTCTTGACAAAGCTTTTGACGAATTTTCTCGACAAAAGTTTTTGACGATAGTTTCTAGACAACAATTTCTTGACACTGGCACTTTGACAGCAGTTTCTTGATAAAAAGGGTTTTAACATAAGGTGATGAGAAGAAAAAATCCTTACCTGAATGGTACTTGGTTTATGAAGCTTAGAGTTCTTACCTGGAATTCCTTGGAGGTTCAGTAAACCTGGCTTGAAGTGATATTATAAAAATGATGACGTATGATGGTAATATGAGTGCATGATATTAAATGCTATCATGATTGCATGATGTGAAGTCAAACATGAGAGATAGCCATAGTTTCTTGCAAGTTATCCAGACTCTAATAGGGATTCGATCCATCTTGGTTCAACTAGGGATTAGAATTTTCCTAATTCCACTGGGATTGTAGGTTGACCTGGTTCCACTAGGGATACAACATAAAATCTATCACAGGTAACCATTATGAATTATCCTAGCTCTATTAGGGATGTGATGTTTTGATAGTCGAGTTATTCATCTATTTGCAAGAATTTGGAGTATAGCATTTCTTGATTCGAGAGGCTCAATCATTTTCCAAACAACTAAAAGGCATTGTCAATAATTTGGTGACTTTTGACTGAGTAGGTTTATGTCTCTAGTTTTGATAGAATTCATATAGAATGCATAGATTGATTTTTGGTTAGCTTGAAATGATTTTTCTTAAGATATGGCCTATAAAAGTAAGAATTGGTTTGGTGTATGGTTATGTCAAATGGGTGTTTGGATGCAAAAAGTTCTCAATCTTGACAATCAGGGCACGAGCAGAGTTTCTCGTGCTTTTCTTTTCCTTTTAATGTAATATCGAGATATCCTATGCATATTTTAGTTGATTATCAAACATTATCAATTAAATGATGAGTGCAATGTGAATTGCGCAGGGATTAAAAGAAATAAGGCAATATTTATTCATGACAACAAAGAGATATAAATCGGTATACTATTTAACAAATAAGTGATAAGGTGGCCAGAATGATGATCTTTTAGGTGAAAGATGCCTTTGATAATCATAACATGGATGTTCCTTAGGTGTTTTTAAGATATTTCTCAAGCAATGAATATGACTAGCATGAGCTAATCTTTGGAAGATCCTTAGGATTGCTATGCATTGTCCTGTAGGTGCTCTCGGTTAATGCCTTATCAAAATTAATCTTCTTAAGTTGCCTTTGCAATTTTTTTAACCATAGTCGAGTTGGCTGCCTAGATGCCCTTTTCAGAATTTAATCTGGACCTCTTTTTTTTGTTATCTTTTTTTTGTTTAGTTTTTGTTTAGTTTTTTTTAAATGTTTTTTAGGTTTTTGCCCTCTACGTGTAATATTTTTTGATTGAATCTGGGTTTACTGGGTTGGGCAAGGCATTGTCATCTATTTTTGACAAGATTAGGGCCTCTCCGAAGAAGGCTTGCTTCATGACATACGGTCTTTCCCAATTGGGGGTCCACTTGCCTCGTGCATCTTAGTGAATTGGGAGGATCTTCTTTAATACCAATTCACCTGGGTGAAATTTCATGTGCGCATCTTTTTGTCATGGGCTTGGATCATGCGTCTTTGATACATCTGACCATGGCAGATGGCTTTTATGCTTTTTTCTTTGATAAGGTTAAGTTAGTCGTATCTGTTCTTAACCCATTTAGCCTCTTCAAGTTTGGTTTCCATTAAGACTCTGAGAGAAGGGATCTTGAATTTGATAGGCAATACAGCTTCCATCCTATAGACAAAGGAGAATAGGGTAGCACTCGTGGAAGTGCGAATTGAGGTATGATAGGCAGGAAGTGCAAAGAATAGCTTCTTATGCCAGTCTTTGTAAGTCTCAGCCATTTTCTTAACTATTCTTTTGATGTTTTTATTAGCTGCCTCAACTGCCTCATTCATTTTTGGGCGGTAAGGGATAGAATTATGATGCTGGATCTTAAACTGAAAGTAGACCGCTTGCATTATTTTATTATTTAAGTTACTTGCATTGTCTGTGATGATTTGGTACAGAAGGCCATATCTATAGATGATGTCCCACTTAACAAACTTATAGACAATCAATCTAGTGACATTAGTATAGGAGGCAGCCTTTACCTATTTGGTGAAATAGTCAATTGCTACCAAGATGAAGCGATACCCATTGGAAGCTTTAAGGGTGATCAACCTCGATCACATACATACCCCACATAGAGAAGGGCCACAGGGCCATCATAACGTGAAGTGGCACTAGAGGGACATTGATCTTGTCTGCATAAATTTGACACTTATGGCATTTTTGGGCATAATTGATGGTCTCTCTTGAGGGTTAACTAGTAATAACCCGTTCTCATGATTTGCTTGGCCATTCGATGTCCATTAGCATGTGTACCGTAATTCCCTTTATGAACTTCTTCTAAGATCCTTTTGGCTTCAAGAGTGTCGACGCATCTAAGCAATACTTGATCATGACTCTTCTTATATAAGATTTTTTGATCAAGAACAAATCCCATAGCCAGCCTCTTGATAGTCCTTTTATTAGTCTCAGTTGCATGTTTGGGATATTACTGATCCTTGATGTAACAAAGGATGTCAAAGTACCATGGTAGGTTGTACTTCTCTTTTTTGACACTATAACAATGAACCGGAGTTATATAGATGCTCATTTGGATGGGAGTAATGTCCAATTCTTGGTTGACTTTAAACATGGGTGACAAAGTAGCCAAAGCATCGACTATTTGGTTTTCTTCTTGAGGTAAATGTCAAAAACTGATATTATCAAATTCTTTCTTGAGTTCTGCTATCAACTTCCCATACTGCATCAGCTTGGTGTCATAAGTTTGCCATTCCCCTTTCAATTAGTAGATGACTAGGGCTGAATCACCGAACACCTATAATGTCTTGACATTCCTCTTAATGGCTGCTTAAAGCCCCATGACACAAGCTTCATATTCTATGATATTATTTGTGTAGTCAAAATTTAGCCTTGCTGTGAATAGGTAATGACTCCCATTGGGTGACATCAATATTACCCCAATTACATGTCCTAGAGCATTTAATACTCCATCAAAATACATCTTTTAAGATTGATCTTGGTTGGAGGCATTTTCGTCTTTAAAAATGCACATAGATCTTTATCTGGGAAGTTAAAACTTAAGGGCTCATAATCATCTGCTGCTCGACTTGCCAAAAAGGTCAACTATTGCACTGCCTTTGATGGCCATTTGGCTGACATAAGCAATGTCGTATTCAAAAAGTAGGACTTGCCATCTAACTAGCCTTCTTAATAGTATAGGGACTTCACATAGATACTTGATAAGATCAAGCCTTGCAATCAACAATATGGTGTGATACAGCATGTACTACCGAGTCCTTGGTTGTCCATACCAAAGCACAGCGTAACTTCTCGACTGCAGAGTAGTTACACTCGTATTCCGAGAACTTTTTGCTTAAGTAGTAGATTGCTTGTTTCTTCTTTCCTAACTCATCATCTTGCCCTAATACATAACCCATAAATTTGTCAAAGATTGCCAAGTAAAGAATTAAAGGTCAACCAAGCACCGGCGGTACCAACATTAGTGGGCTTGACATATAATGTTTAACTTTATCAAAGGCTTTTTAACATGCCTCATTCCATTATCCTAGATTTTGTTTACGAAAGAGCTAAAAGAGAGGGTCACATTTGTCAGTGAGCTAGCATATGAATCTAGCAACGTAGTTCAGTTTCCCCAAAAAGCTTCTTATTTTCTTTTGGGTTTGAGATGGTGGCATATATGAATGGCTTTGACTTTGTCTGGGTCAACTTCAATCCCTTTTTCACTAACTATAAAACCTAGAAGCTTACCCGAAGTGACTCTAAAAGTATACTTGGCAAGATTCAATTTAAGTTAAAATTTTCGTAGTCGTTCAAAAAGTTTTTGAAGGTCTGTGACATGCTCACCCTCTTTTGTTGAGTTGGCAATCATGTCTTCCATGTAGACCTTAATTTCTTTATGCATCATGTCATGGAACAGGGCCACCATTGCCCATTGATATGTTGCCTTGGCATTTTTGAGTCTGAAGGGCATGACATTGTAGCAAAATGTCCCCCACATGGTTACAAAAGTTGTTTTCTCTATGTCTTCAGGCGCCATCTTGATCTAGTTGTAGCCAGAGAATCTGTCTATGAAGAAGAAAAGAGAATTCTTGGATGTGTTGTCTACCAGAGTGTCAATATAGGGTAGCGGGAAGTTATCCTTGGGACTAGCTTGATTCAAATCCTGATAATCAATGCATATTCATACTTTGCCTTCTTTCTTTGGGACTAGGACTATATTGGCACCCCATTCTGGATATTTGGCTATTTCAATAAACCCTACATTAAACTATTTCTTGAATTCCTATTTAATTTTGAGAAGCATTTCTGGCTTCATCTTCCTTAACTTTTGCTAGATTAGTTTGCATCCATCTTTGATGGGAAGCTTATAGACCACTATATCAGTGTCTAGTCCTGACACGTCTTGATATGACTAAGCAAATACATCCTAATATTCCTAAAAGAGGTCTATCAACTTGGTCCTAGTAGTTGACTTTATTGAGGTTCTGATTTTAACCTTCTTTCGATCCTCTTAAGTACCTAGATTTATAACTTATGTTGGGTCTTCAAGGGGCATGATCTGCTTTTCCTCTTGCTTAACTAATCTTGAGAAGTCTGGTGGTGTGGAGCTCTTTTCGAAATCTTCTTCAGGATCAACATCACTAGTGTAAATTGACCATTTGAAATCAATTTTCAGCAACCCATTAGACACATCCATATCACTATCGTTAAAACACCTAAAAAGGTAAAGAAATAAACATTACAAAAGGCATACACACAAGCAAAGGATTCAGATAAAAATGGGGACAAAAAGGTTGAAAAGTGATATAGACACACAACATGGAATGATATATGCAAAAGTCATTTCATTGATAATTTTAACAAAGGTATCCATTATATAGGACACCTGCCTACCCTTAGGCGAGGGTAGGTAGGTTTTCCTTTCTTGACATTACATAAAAGGGATAGGAAAAGTGCAGGGATTTTTGTTATGACCTTATCATCAAAATCAAGTCTTAGTGGAAAGGCACATATTTTATGGCTCGGTATCTTAGAGATAAAGGTTATGAAGTGCTCTGTTTAAGATGACCAAGACATCATTAGCCTTTTGCTTTTTGGTCGATTTGGATCAATTTGTCCTCCTGAATGAGATATCTCATGGAGAAATGAAAACATTATTGGCTTTGATTCCTCTTCTCAACCCAATGATAGAGTCACCCTTTGGTTATGGATCATTCTTTCTTACTGCTTTCTTGACTGCACATTAGCCTTGAATCCTAAGCCTCTTTTGTTGACTTGAGTGGTGACCTGTAGAGCTTGGGCCATCCTTTCCAGATTCTTACCAAGCCCTTTTCCAGTATGAAAACCTTTACCAATGGTCATTTTTAAACCTGAGTGGGTACTCTTTGACAGGTGCGGTTTAACTATTGGTAATCTTTTTCCCACAAATGTTGCATTAATGCACTTGAAGGATTGGAAGGATAACTTTGGTACACCTTTATTAGGCTTTATGTAGATTTCTTCAATGAAAGTAGTGGTGATCTTTTCTTCTTCAGCCTCGATGGTGACTACTTTGTCATCTATCACAAATTTAAGCTTCTGATGGAGAGAGGATGGGATGACCCCAGCGGAGTGTATCCATGGCCTTCCTAATAGGTAGTTGTAAGATGGATTAATATCCATAACTTGAAAGTCAACTTCATATTTACATGAGCCTATGTAGAGCTAGATTGTGATATTTCCAATTACTTCACAACATGTTCCATCAAAAGCTCAGACTATGGTGTGGCTACTCTTGATGTTGGATTGATCGATAGGGAGTTTGATTAATGTAGTCATATGCATAACATTAAAGGCTGACCCATTGTCTATGAGTACTTTGGGCAAAATGCATCCCTTGCAATGGGTAGTTATATGCAGAGCTTTATAACTACCCCTACCTCTAGGTGGGATCTCATCATCAGTGAAGGAGATATAATTATCGACCATGATGTTGTTCACTAGCCGATCCACTTTATCCACAAAGATGTCTGGTGGCACATATGCTTTGTTTAACACCTCTAATAATGCATTTTGGTGAACCTCTGAATTAAGAAACATAGATAGCATAAAAATCTTTGCGGGTTGTTTGCTTAACTAGTCTACAATGTAATATTCACTATGCTTGATGAACTTGAGAAACTTTGTGGCTTCTCTTTCACTCACTGCTTCCTTGACTTTTTTGAAAATTCTTTGCTTGGGCCTAAGTGGTACTGGTGCTTGGAGATGCATCAACCTTATATTTTCTTAAGCTGGAGGAGCATAACACCTACCACTATGGGTTAGGTAACTAACTCTTGACAGTTCCATTGCAGCAATTACGGGAGTTAGTTATCTGATCATCACTACCTAATTCTCATACTTCCATGAGATAGCTTTGTTACTTTTATATGGGAATGGTTTAGGTACCTCGATAACTAACTTCAGTATAGGTGTCAAACAATTAACCTTGGGATTTGACTTGCCATAAAGAATGGCTGGTCAATTTTTCCTGTAAGGTGGTTGCATGGTTTCATCTTCTATCATGTTGATAGATTCAGCAACAGGTGTGGTTTAATGATAGAATTCTATCTGGCCTTTATTCATCATTCTTTGAACCGTGGACCTAAACTCCTTGCAGGTTTGTAAAGTATAACCTATAACTATGTGGAAGTCACATAAGTTGTCAGGATTGTCTTCCAATTTTTTTGTTGCGTTAAGCAATCTGACCTGAACCAATGCCTGCTAGACTAAGAACATTGGCATCCTTACATCCTCTATGCTTGTCTTGATTTCATATTTGTTCTTAATGCAGATCATGTTTGTAGCTGGCTCAGTATGGTTTGGTAAAGGATTAATGGCAATATTTGGTCCCTGGTTCATCTCGAACTATAAGACTTTTGAGTTAATTAAATTTTGTACATTTCACTTGAAAGATATACAGTTCTTGATGTCATGCCCTGCTACCCAGCATGGTATTCATAGTGGGCATTAGGGTTGTACAATTGTGGGTATGGTGGCTTCTTTTTTGGAATAGAGATCGGGCCACTAAATAATTTTAGAGCAAGGTTTGGTGGAGTTCCTTATAAGTCATAGGGATGGGATCAAAATATTATCTTTACTGATTTGCACCTCGATTGCCAAGTGCATTATTGGTAGTTCGACTGGTACTTTAGTGAACTTATTGAGGGCAGCTTTATGCTGGGTTTGATAGGATTGCAAAAGATGTGTTGTAGGTTATGGCAGGAATTGGCTAAGGAGGTATTGTGATAAGGTGAGAATATAGCGTGCTTGGATAGTAAGGGTTAGGTATTTGACGTCATTTTAGCTGAAACGAACTAGCATAACTTATGGCACTGGCCTTTCCTTTTTTTTATTACTATCAATAGGCATCTTGCTCAATCTAGATGTTTCCTTGGTAGACATTCTACCACTCTTAATGGCTGCGTCAATGATTTCTGCTAAGAGGATTAGCTTTATGAATTTCTTGGTGGCATTTCCTATGAGCTTCTTCTAATAAGGAACATGTAAGGTGTGAATGAAAGTGACTATCATCTCTTTTTCTGTAAGGAGGGCTATACTAGGGCTGCTTCTTCTCTCCATCTTTGGGTTTATAGCCTAAAACTTTTAATGGACTTTTACTCGAAATTCATCAAGGAAAGTCAGTTCAGTGCCTAATCTGACATGTACTGGTATTAATTTAGAAAGGCTTTAGCCAAGTTAGCCCATGATTGGATTTTTTCATTATCTAGCTTGATATACCATTGAGCTGGTGCCCTAATAAGGCTGTGCTGGAAGTAGTGGATAAGAAACTTTTCATCTTTCTTGTACCAACCATCTTTCACAGGTACATTCGGATATGGATGGAAGGGTCAGTGGTTCCATTGAATTTTTTGAATTCTAGGGCCTTAACTTAAAGGGAATGACAAGGTTGGACACCAAAGACAGTGATTGCATGTCAAGAGCTCTGAACTTGTTACTCCCTTCGATAGCTCGGAGGCATTTTTCTAGTAGCTAGAATTTGTTCTACAATCATGGTGGAATTTTGACCTTTTATTTTCTCTGGTTCTTTATGAACAAGGGTTATCAGATCAACTGATGAAACTCTTATGTTAACCCTTTGACTATCAAGAATGAATTAACCTGTCGCAATGGGATTTAGGTAGATGACTGGTGGAGCCTGAGAGGCAGGTGTAGGAGCTGGCCATTGTCCTTATCTAGTTTCCCTTTGGGTGGGTTTTGGATTATTGGTAAGGGGACTTTTAGTGTTGGGAGGATCATCACTTGTTTTATGCTGGCTTGCCCTTTTTTTTCACAGAGGCTATCATTAGTTCTATAAGTCTCATAATTTGAGTTTGCATTTCACTTTGCTGACAGAGCATCTTGTCCTATGATTCCTTAACCATTAACTCAAGTCGCTCAATACGAGCTTTATGATCACTCTCCATGATTTGTTTACGGCATCGTGTGTTGTAACGATGCAGGATGTTAGGCTCCGTTTTCCTGATTGACCTTAGAATCCCTTACACTTTTATGTCCTAGTTCCTATATTAGACTTTCACTTAAAAATGTATTTATTGATGAACGTTTATGATGCAATGATGAGCTTAGATAATGAATGATTGATGCAAGTGTATAGAACAAAATAATGAATTTAAATGTGCATATGCATTTGAGAGAATTGATTCCTAGAGCAGCTTCATCAATAACATCATTCATAGAGCCACAAAAAGGTTTTTTCTTGCAACATGATTACATCTAAAAATATCTAACGTGATTACATTATGTAATCACACGATCAAGAAAGCCTAAAAATTGCTACTCATGATCTTTGGTAGGTATAATCTCTCACCTTATGGATAGGGATACCTCAATCATGTCATCCACCTTTCGTTGAATCATCTAAACTTGTTCAATAAGGTGTTGATGTTGTACTTGGTAGTTTAGATGTGCTTGGTCGATTGTCGCTTGCCAATCTAGTTCACGCTGCTTGAAAGCCTTTGTTAGTTCATTGATATGACCTTGATGAATCTAGAGAGATTGCTCTAACTCCTAGATTCTATGGGTGAGGACTTTGTTTTTGACCCTGGCAACTCTCGCATCTTGCATTTAGGCCTCGAATCTCTGATTTCTCATTGGTAGGTGGAGGCAAAAGCTCGTGTCCTTGTGAATTTTTCTTTACTAGTTTTAACTTCCTCCTTTTGCTGATTTAGCTCGCGATTAAGAGTGGCAACTTTCACTACCCATTCGACTAATGTCTTACCAACACGTAGGACTTATTAGCTTTTCAAAGTGCCACATAATCCTTGGTGAAGCATTTGAGGTCATCTTTGAGGCGATCCCTTTCTTTGATGACTTGATCTATTTCATCGCTCTTAAGATAGATATCCATCTTTAGTTGGCCTTTTTCCTTCTTAAGTTGAGAGGTTTCTATGATAACGGATGCCTTTTCTCATCTGAACTCCCTCATAAGAAGCTCGATCTCAAAGGCAGCTCCTTTGTTAGGATTTGTAATATCCCAAAGTTGGATAGTGGAAACGGGTTATTGATACGACAGAGTCTCCATTCTTCATATCCAAGAGTAGTGGGGAATATTCTCCAGTATCTTTCCATATAATGGATCTTCTTCCAAGCTTGGAAAGCTAACAGGACTTTTGCTTTATAATTAGGCTCTCCATATTCAAAATCCCAATGTCCTAAATCTTTAAAGAACGAGGTGAATTGCTAGCACTAGAACTGATGCAATACCAATAGAGAAGCATAGATGGTACATCCCCATAATCCCAGGAGCGGTACATAAGTGTAGTCTCCATATCTATACACAATTGACTGAAGGAACACCCACAGGGCTTTCTACATAACTTTCTCCTCCTTGATGTTTTATAATTCCTTGACCTAATGCTTTTTTGTCTTATTTTGATGACATTCTTCCTCTAGTGCCATGGAAAGAAGACTGATATTGAAGAGGAAATTTTGCCTGGCTCTCCTTTTCCTAACATCGAGATGACCTAGGAGCCATATTTAGAGCAATAGGGCACACCCGATAACCTTCATGTTCCTGTTCTTTTCCAAAAGCTGAGGGCACGGATGGTTTCAGCGATGATGATAGAAGCAAGGTTGATGTTGCAACATAGGCGAGAACAGAAATCTGTGACTGCTGCCTCTACATAACCTAAAGTCTTTAGGAATATAATGAGCTTGTATATTTCCAGAGCATAGACATCTTAAGCTTTTTTTTTATTAGAAAGATTTACCATGGTCTCTCTCTTTCAAGCTAGCCCAAGAGATGAATTTGCTGCTCCTTTTTACTTTGACGTGACTATCAACCCATGCTTCTGTGGTCCTAAGAACTTGCCTCAACTTTTCTTAAACATACGAGGCGTTAGCGCTTTGCAGTAAATCTGGTTTGACTTGGCCCTTTCTATGTTGAGCAGAGTTGTGTACTCATCAATGGTAGGTTGAATTCTAGAACTGTACCACTGCTCATAGCAAGCCATCATCAAACTTAACTTAAAGTAAGAGAGCTATATCCCAGTACTTTTTAGTGAAGGCTTTTTTCTCATTGTTGTCCTAATTGTCCTAAATGTGCTTCAGTCCCCGACAATCATTTTGATGAAAATCAATCTTAACCTCTTCATGCATTTTTGAGATGTAATCAGGTTTTAAGATATCTCTGTCTTGATGCTGGCGACCTTTTGACCATGTTCTGATGTTTTCAAAGAACTTGATAGTGGAAATGGGCTGTTGCTCCATAAATGATGCCCCCTTGCTAAACACCAAACCGAAGTAGTTGCCCAAGAATAATGATAATCATGATAGTTATGATGGGATGATGCATGTGCCAAGACAAAATGAAAGGAAAATGAGTTAGTGAAACATATAAGAGACAAATACAAGGAATTAAAGAATTAAAAAAATCATAAAAAAAATTCATAACATGTCTCAACCAAGGTGATAAGGTGAGAAATGGGCAGTGTACAACATGTCCAGATAAAACTTACCCTTTATAAGGTGATAAAATAACTGACCAATAGAAATATTCATTTATCACCACCAATGTGGATATGCGTTAAGCCATGACTCAAACAACGAAACGGTTTACAATAGAAGACATTGTGAACAATGGTTTTTGCTCACCGTCACTTATTTAGACAAAGGTGAGCCATCATTCGGGCAGCACAATAGCATGCCTTAATAAAAAAAATGTAGATGTAGGTGACAATTGTACGTTCATTATCATTTGCATAGTTATGGTAATTGAGAGTAAAGGTTAGGAATGTTTCCTAAAGTGACCTTGTTTTCTAGGTGTTCTAGCAATGTTCTGGTATGGTTTGACATGGTTTAGCTCGTAAGGCTCACTATATGAGGTTTAAGTTGATGCCTAAATAGGTATCCAAGTTGCTTCTCCATTCGGTAAAGACAGTCGAGGCACCTTGATCCTAAGCCTATCGTGGGTTTGGAAAAATGGGTTCAATCCAGTGGATGTATTTCCCTATGCAAATGTAGAGGGTTACTCACAAGAGATATAGGTAATTTACATCTGGGAAGTTATTGCTATGCCTATGCGGAGGGTTACTCATAAAGGCGGATAGGTCAATGCCTCCTAAATATTGGGTTATAACCTTGCCATAGAGTTTGGCAGGACTCTAATATGCATGCAAGTGCATGGTGTTAACGGGGAAACAATCAAACCTTTTTGCTTACTCCTATATTACCATTCTTATTAAACTGATGATTATTCAAAAATAAGACAATCCTGACAATCATGTCAAACAAAAGATTAGTTGACAAAATGAAAAAAGGGTCATAGTTAAATAATGATCGAAGATCGAAGGAACCGAGAACCTAGTAAGACACAGCTAGTTATTGGCCTAACTTTCTATACAGTCCCTAGTGGAGTCACCAAGCTGTCATAACGTATCGCGAGGATCTATGGGTGTATACAACTTAAAATATTTTTCTGACTAGGAAATACCTTTTTGACCAAGACTTTTCCTTCGTAACATGATGAGAATAAGAAAGTATGGATTCTTGACTCGTGATACAGTGAAAGGGACCATAAGATGAATCGCTCATCTGATTAATCTCGGATGACCATTACAAAGTGGCCAACACTTGAAGTCACCACCAATCACTTTGGGCTAGGCATGATCGAATGCTTATTGAAACCTATGTCTTGAGTTACGAAACTCGAAACGTCGATCTCGTGGTTTATATGATACAAAGATTTGCCATTTGAGTTCGAGAGTTGGTTACGCACGATGAGGCATGAACCTCTTCACGACGCCTGAAATCTATACCTCACAGTTATGTCTTATCTCAATTTTGATTTTTTCAATCTTAATCATCACTATTTTGATATCACCCACTTTCAATGCATGAATTTTATAGAAAAACAAATCTAGATTTTGATTAAAAGATTTAATCTCATATACACCTCAGATAGATAAGGAATATAAAAATTTTAATAAAAATGACCTTTAAATTTTACTTTGAAAATGCAATATTCTATTTTAGGCACTAGAGAGATACTTGTGTGGAACATCAACTTTAATTTTACTTGAAATGATATGAAAATATGAATGTGAATAACCATCACAAAGAAATCATGTTAGTAAGGTAATGAATGAAGTAACATAATATGAACCATTTAATGTAATAATAAAAAGAAAGGATAGACTATTGGAATTTATCTCACAATTAGCATCGATTATCTGGTAATAACCAAATCGATAATTTTTCATGATGGATCTGGGTTCTTTGATTGAATGAGATTTTTTTAAATAAAAATAGGCATGACTCTTGACACGTTTATGGAAATCCGAGAAGAAGAAAAATTTAATTATAGTTGAAAGATAGGATTAGAGTATCCACTCAAAAAGATGAGGTTGGAGTATCCCCGAGGATGACAAATAATTTAGATAAAAAAAGATTTTTAAATCTTAATAATTTTGAAAAAGTGAGGTTAGAGTATCCCCTCAAAAGGTCGGGGTTGGAGTATCCCCAAAAGTGACATGTCTAACAATTTTTATAGAAGTCGAGTTGGAAAATTTAAGTTGACAAAACTTTGTGATTTAGAAAATGAGTGAGCATTTTGATGCTTTTTGATAAAAGAAAATATTGTGAAAGAGGATGGGAAAGGTGTAAAAAAAATTCATGCCTTGATGTGAGCCTATAGGAGGTCAAAGCATGTTCTCGAGGCTGATCAGGGTGATATGGTGACATTCGAATGTCTCGAGATAAAGCTCAGGAAAACAACTCAATTCTGACCATAAACGAAAACAAAAGGACAACATCATGCTATCCCACTTTCTGAATTTATTCTAAATTGGTTTGAAGGTTTTAGAAGGTGAACAAGATACTGTTAGAAATGTAACTTGACGGGGGTCAATCTAAAAGTATTCCTAATATCCCCAAAAATCACTTTTCGAGGGAACAAATTTTCAAGTTTGGATTAATTATGCTACTAGCGAGCATACAAGGGACAAGATGGGTTAAAATTTGAAAAATCACCTCGGACTCGTTTGGTATCGAAAAATTGCAAATGATACCTTTTTGGAAAAGAAATTTCATGAATTTTTAGGAAAAATGTTTGAAGGCTTGGAAAAATCATTTAGTGGGTATGAACGGCCTAATCAGAATACATGTTGTTGATTCTAAGGGTATAAACATTTTAGATATGCAAAATCATAACTCTCTCATCCGGAATGATCTGGGCATGAATTAGACATCATTTTAAAGATAATTGGACACACTTTGAGAGAAAAATATCAAAAAATTCATGAAAAATCATTTAGGATTTTAAAATGATTTTTTAATTCATAGTAGTTGTGCTGCCAATAGGGGACAAAGCAAAGCAGATGATATTTTTTATTTTTCTTTGTGTTTTTGAATCCAAACTCGGGTCATTGACATTCAAACGTCCATGATTGAAGGGAAAGAGTGGCATGAGCGTTACGAACTCATTTACATAGCCCTAGAGTAGTTTAGGATGATGAAACAATCCATTGATCATACCACTCAAGGTTTTGACTCAAAAACAAATTGCCAATATTTTGGGAGCAAGTGCAAGGCCATTTTCGTCAAAAAATCAAAAGTTTTGAGCTCGTTTAATCAGGATTCCAGATTTGGAAAACTTAATTTCCCTAAGATTTTTTTGCTAACTTTAAGGAAAATACTAAGTTCATGTTAATCCTCATTGGTTGAGGTTAACATGCTTGGCTTAGGGAGGTTTTGAAAATCAGTTTTTGACAACCATCAAACATGCACTTAGGTAAGGAGAAGATAATGAACATACAAGGGGATGGCACATAACATGAATTGGGTTGCTAACTTTGCTAATGGCCTTGACAAATAAAGTGTTATGTACACATCTCATGAAGTGACGCATGCCGAAAATGATAATGATTCATGACAAAGTGCAAGTTAACATATAAACATGCTTGAAACATGCTAGGCTAAGGATTTATGCATGAATTGAACATAACATGATGCATGGATATGGCATAAAATGCATGAACAAGAGCTGTCAAAAATAATAAGGAGGAAATAAGACACTTTGCATATCAAAAAGGGCATCAAGACATCTAAATCCTAAGCTACCACAACCAAAAGCCACAATAACATATAAGAATCTGAAAAGGGTGATGGAAGCATGAAATGCTCACTAAATGATAAAGATGCTGAAAAACAAAAAATAAAAATGATTAAGTAGAAAGTTATACCAACACAACTTCAATTTTTGGTCAAATGGTTGGAGCAGCAGAGATGGCCTGAATTCTCCTCTTTTCTTTGTTGTTAATTAACAAGAAACGAGAGAAAAAGAAAGGTTTTGGTTCTAGTATAGGTGAGGATGATTTTTCAGAGTATAGTGGCTGGGAGTGAGTGTTTAGGGCTATTTTTGGATACTGAGTGAATGGCTATGAGATTCTATTTTTTTAATATGTGAATGAGTTGGGAGAGCTGAAATAAGCTGGAAAAAACTTTTTTTCGCTGAGATATTAATGGCCTATTTATACCACCATTTTGGAGCTAAATTGGAGGTGTTTTTAGTCATTTCTCAAGGGGACAAAGTAATGATAGCTAATGGCTATAAGGTAGCTATAGGAAGCAATTTGCTACCAATGTGATGGACATAGGGTGGCTAGTTTGATTGTTGGAATCAAATACCAGCAAGTAGGGTGGCTGATGGTGATCTTTGTCAACAAACAAGGGAGGAGTAAGGTGATCATATTAACTTAACCCTTTATGATCCAATTTAGATGTCAAAAAAAATTTTTTGATTAATTCACAAGTCCAAATTCGTAATCTGATATGGGTTTTGATCTTTTCTGATGCAAAAACGAGTTAAAATTGAGCTTTGGATCAATGGTGGACAAGTTAAAAATGCCTCGACCATGGAAAATGGCCTACATGTATCAATACATTGAAGAATGTATCGATACATTTGGTCTAAAAAACCCAAAATGTATCGATACAATGTTTCATAGCATCGATACAATGATTTCATTGTATCGATGCTATGAAACATTGTATCGATACAATGAAACATTATATCGATACATGTTGATGTGTATCGATAGTTCTACTTTATAGAATGCAAGTTTTGGTTCTGGCATGGCCTAGTATCGATACATGAGTTCATGTATTGATATATAAACTCATGTATTGATACATTTACACATTGTATCGATACCAATGAGAACATTTTAAAATTTTGGGTCGTTAGAGCATTGCATCAATACATGGGAACCATGTTTTGATACATTTTGGCAAAATTATAAAATTTCCCCTGTTTATTGTCCTTGAACCCCTGGAACTACGTCCTTTGATGCCACATCCTTGCATTTCTTTAATATGATCCATAGGCATTCTTGATCTCCTCAAAAATACTCTTTTGTCAGGCAACGGCTTGCTAAAAATTAGCCTGGACAAAATAAGGTGTCTACACCTGCCCTTCTTTGACTATTGCTGAGAATCAGGAATAAGGCAAAGGTAAATCGACACTATTTTGTCTGAGGTGGAATGACATTCCTAGAACACCTGTAAAGAAATAAATTTTAATTAATACTTTGCTGTGATAAGTTTAGTGTATTCACAGTGACCCTGATGTAGGTTTAAGTGAAATTTGTAGGGCTTGCCCTCCCTACTAGGGTGTTAGGTTTTCTAAGGCTTGGCCCCCTTAGATAGGTACGGAGTAATGTGGACTTTGATGTGGGTGCCACCAACTTGTGCGGGTTTTGACATAAACTTGGGTGCCACTAGCTTATGGGGGTCTTGGCTTGGGTGCCACCAGCTAGTGTAGGCTTTAACTTAGATTAGGTGCCACCAGCTTGTGTAGGCTTTAAAAAGGTGCCACTGACTTATGGGCGTTGAAGAGGGTGGCACTAACTTGTGGACTTCGAAAAGGTGCAACTAACTGTGGGCTTTGAAAGGGTGCCACTAACTTGTAGGCTTCAAAAAGGTGCCACTAACTTATAGGCTATAAAAAGGATGCCACTGACTTGTGGGCTTCAAAAAGGGTGCCATTGACTTGTGGGCTTTAAAAAAGCACTACAGATTTAAGGGCTTTGAAAAAGATGCCACTGTCTTGTAGGCTTTGAAAAGGGTGCCACTGACTTATGGGCTTTGAAAAGGTGCCACTGATTTGTGGGCTTTGAATAGGGTGCCATTGACTTATGGGCTTTGAAAAGGGTGCCACCGACTTGTGGGCTTTGAAAAGGTGCAACTGACTTTTGGGCTTTGAATAGGGTGCCACTGACTTATGCATTTTGAAAAGGGTGCCACAGACTTGTGGGCTTTGAAAAAGGTGCCATTGACTTGTGGGCTTTGAAAAGGGTGTTGACAAAGTTTTTAAGAAAACTTTAATACAAGTTTTTCTTAACAAAAGTTCCTGATAAAATTTCCTGATGAAAGGGTTTTGACACAGTTTTTGACAAAATTCTTGACAAAGCTTCTAACGAATATTCTCGACAAAAGTTTTTGATGATAGTTTCTAGACAACAATTTCTTGACACTGGCAAATTGACAGTGGTTTCTTGATAAAAAGGGTTTTAACATAAGGTGATGAGAAGAAAAGAACCTTACTTGAATGACAATTGGTTTGTGAAGCTTAGAGTTCTTACCAGGAATTCCTTGAAGGTTCAGTAAACCTAGCCTGAAGTGATATTATAAAAATGATGATGTATTATGGTAATATAGGTGCACGATATGAAATGCTATCATGGTTACATGATGTGAAGTCTAATATGGGAGATAGCTGTAGTTTCTTACAAGTCATCTAGACTCTAACAGGGATTACGATCCATCTAGGTTCAATTAGGGATTGGAATTTTCCTAATTGCACTGAGATTATAGGTTGTCTCAGTTCCACTAGGGATACGACATAAAATCTATCACAGAAGGTAGCCATTGTGAATTATCCTGGCTCCATTAGGGATGTGATGTTTTGATAGTCAAGTTATTCATCTATTTTCAAGAATTTAAATTATAGCATTTCCTGATTCAGAAGGCTCAACCATTCTTTTGACAACTGAAAGGTATTGTCAACAATTTGGTAGCTGTTTGACTGACTAGGTTCGTGTCTCTAGTTTTGATAGGATTCAGATAGAATGCACTAATCGATTTTTGGTTAGCTTCAAACGGTTTTTCTTGAGATATGGCTTATGAAAGCAAGAATTGGTTTGGTGTATGGTCTTGTCGAATGAGTGTTTGGATGCTAGAAGTTCATGATCTTGATAATCAGGGCGCGAACAGAGTTCCATGTGCTTTTCTTTTCCTTTTAATGTAATATCGAGATGTCCTATGCATATTTTAGTTGATTATTAAACATTATCAACTAAATGATGAGTGCAATGTGAATTATACAGGGGTTAAAAGAAACAAAGCAATATTTATTCAGGACAACACAAAGATACAACTCGGTATACTATTTGACAAACAAGTGATAGGGTTGCTAGGAGGATGATCTTTTGGGCAAAAGATGCCTCTAACAATCATGACATGGATGTTTTTTAGGTGTATTTCAGGATATTTCTCAAGTAATAAATGTGATTAGCATGGGCTGATCTTTGAAAAATCCTTAAGATTGCTATGCATTGTCCTGTAGGTGCTCTTAGTTCATGCCCCATCAGAGTTGATCTTCTCAAGTCACCTTTGTGATTTTTTTAATCGTAATCAGGTTGGCTACCCAGATGCCCTTTTTAAATTTTCATCTGGACCCTTTTTTTTCTTTTTTTTTGGTTTTGTTTTTTGTTTTTTTTTAAAAGACAATGTTTTAGGTTTTTGCCCTCTATGTGTAATATTTTTTGAAGGAATCTGAGTTGATTGAGTTAGGCAAGCATTACTGTCTATTTCTGACAAGATTAGGGCCCCTCCGAAGAAGGCTTACTTGACGACATACAGTCATTCCCAATTGGGGGTCCACTTGCCCTATACATCTTTGTGAATTAGGAGGATCTTTTTCAATACCAATTCACCTGGGTGAAATTGTCGTGGGCACATTTTTTTGTCATAGGCTCGGATCATGTGTCTTTGATACATTTAACCATGGCAGATGGCTTTCATGCATTTTTCTTCGATGAGGTTAAGCTGATCGTATCTGTTCTTGACCTATTTAGCCTCTTCAAGTTTGGTTTCCATCAAGACTTTGAGAGAAGGGATCTTAACTTTGATAGGTAATACAACTTCCATCCCATAGACAAGGGAGAATGGGGTAGTGCTTGTGGAAGTACGAACTAAGGTCTGATAGGCATGAAGTGCAAAGAATAGCTTCTCATGCCAATCTTTGTAAGCCTCAACCATTTTCTTAACTATTCTTTTGATGTTTTTGTTGGCTGCCTCAACTGCCCTATTCATCTTTGGGCAGTAAGGGATAGAATTATGATGTTGGATCTTGAACTAAAAGCAGACCACTTGCATCATTTTATTATTTAAGGTGTTGCATTGTCTATGATGATTTGGTTGGTCTCGCTTGACAAACTTACAAATGGACAATCTAGTGACATTAGTATAGGGGGCAGCCTCCACCTATTTGGTGAAATAGCCAATTGCTACCAAGATAAAGTAATGCCCATTGGAAGCTTTAAAAGGCTCGATCACATCCATACCCCACATAGAGAACGGCCATGAGGCAGTCATGACATGAAGTGGCACTAGAGGGACATTGATCTTGTTCGCATAGATTTGCCACATCCTTGCATTTCTTTAATATGATCCATAGGCATTATCGACCTCCTTAAAAATACTTTTTTGCCGAGAGATCATCCTGCAACTTGCTAAAAATTAGCTCAGACAAAATTAGGTGTCTACAATCAACATAATCTTTTTTCTATTCTTGGTCGCTACTTCTACTGCCCTATTCATTTTTGAGTTATATATTCCTGAATTATGATGCTTGACTTTATAAATTGCACACATACACTTCGCACACCATTTTGTTTTTCAAATTTAAAGCATTATCAGTAATGATTTTTTTCTGGGACTCCATATTGGCATACGATTTCTTTTTTGATGAATTTGCAAATCACTGACTTAGTTACATTTGCATAAGAAGCAAATTAGACCGATTTGGTAACTAATCTTCTGCCACAGGATAAAACGGTGCCTTTTTTAAGCTTTAGTTGTAATAAGACCTATCATACCCATGCCAAGGCTGTAGAGACCTCATCATGTGCAACTGTTACAGAGTTGTCTTAATTTTATCCGCATATATTTAGCATTTGTTACATTTGGGCATACTTTATACAGTCAACCTCTATGGCCAACCAATAATATCCAAAGCTCTTGATATATCTAGCAATCATGTGTCCATTAGCATGCATTTTGCATATCCATTCATGGACTTTGTCGACAACCTCCCCCTAGAATGTATCATTGTAGACATGAGTGACTCACATAAATATAAAGCATGGAAAGCGATAAAATTCTAGATGAGGATGTATCCTTTTATAGGGGCTTTTTTTTGTAACTCGAAAAGGGGATTATTGATCTTAATTGGCCACCCTAAAATAACCAATGCTGAGAGTCACCAATGACCATTTAGGCTAGGCATGATTAGATACGTATTGAAATTGATATTTTGAGTTAAGAAACTTGAAACATCGATTCCACTATCTACATGGTCTAGAGATTTGTCATTTAGGTCCAAGAGTTGGTTACGTGTAAGGAAGTATCAACCTTCCTTAGATGCCCAAAATTGATAGCTTCTAGCCTTGTCTTCACTTACTTTTAATTCTGTCGATTTTAACTTGTCATTATTTCAATATAATCCCCTTTTATGCATGAATTTGTATGAAAAAGTAAATCGAGTTTCGAAGAAAACCTTAATCCAATATGCATCCCAAAAGTGGGAAACATAGAGATTTTTGATAAAATGAGCTTCATATTTAATTTTAAAAGCAAGATACTTCGCATCAAGCACTAAAGGGATATTAATGTGAAGCACTACCTTTGTGATTTTTTTAAACGATTTGAAAATATAAATGTTAGGTAGACAATACAAAAGAACTATATTAGTAAGATGAAAAATATATAATAGTGCATAAAATAAATCACACAAAAAAGGGAAGAGGGGAAGGGATGATCAAAATGTATCTCTTAATCGTCATTAGTTATCTAGAAATAACCAAATTAGCAATTTTGATATGTGTTTTGGATCCATTGGTTGTTTGAGGCAAGAAAATTGGGTTTGAATTTTGAAAAAGTTCATAGAAAGTCTAAGAGAGAGAAATTTGTGTTTGTTGAAAATTTTGGAAAGAATGAGATCAGAAAATTTAATTTGGCAAAAATTGACTATTTCTTGACAAAAGTGAGATTTTGATGCTTCTTGATAAAAATTGATCATTTATGAGTTGAAAAAGTAAGAATTGATAAAATGAAAATTGATAAAATTTAGGACAATACTTGTGCCTTGATCTGAACCTAGAGGTAGGTTAACTCATGTTCTAAGACTCGATGGAGATTGGCCTGACTCATTCAAAGGCATCCACATGCTTTTAAAGTGGGAATTGAAGAAAATTGATTAATTTTGACAAACGATGAAACAAAGAACAACATTGTGTTATCCCTATTTTTATTTTGTTTCAAGCTGATCTTAAGGGGTCCAATAAGGTACCATTAGGAAAGTGACTTGATAAGGGTTCATATAAAAATATTTCCAAAATCTTAAAAAATATGTTTTTAGGTGGAAATAATTTTCTAAATTGGGTCTAGTGTGACATTGAATGCATTGTAGGGGAGTGGTTGATGGACTTTGAAAAATCATACTTGACACATTCAGAATCATTAAATTGCAAAATGATCCTTTTTAGAAGGAAATTTCATGAAATTTTTAGGAAAAATATTTTAAAAATTCAAAAAAAATCTTTGGATAGGCCAAAATGGCCCAAATAGAATGTAAATCGATGATTCAAAGGATTCCAAATAGCATTAGTTTGAAAAATCATAAACCCTCGTCTAGAATGATCCGCACGCAAACAAGATGCTATTAAAAAGGTAATTTGATACTTTCATGGAAAAATATAAAAAAAATTCATGAAATTTTTCTTAGGGTTCGAAAATGATTTTTCAAGTTGTGACCACATTGTTGCCAAGACAAAATAGGGGAGTTTTCAAGTTTTTTAGGGTTTTTAGAGCTAGACTTGGGTTTTAGACATCTAAATGTCTATTACACAATAGGAGGTCAGTGAAAATGGCTTTATAAGCTTGTTCACATAATCCTGGAGTAATTTGAGATGGTGGAACAACCTATTAACCTTGTCACTAGCAAAGGGCTCTAGACGAAAAATCAAGGCACAAACAACTTTTGACAATCAAAATGGACATTTTATTTTTCAAAACAGAACATTTAGCCTCCAAAAAAAAAAAAATTGGATCCAGAAATGAAAAGATTGAATTGTCCCTAAGATCGAAAGACCAATAAATAGAAAATCTTAAGCCCATGTTAATCTTTATTAATTGAGGTTGACATAGCTTAACTTGGAGTTTTTAGGAAATCATATTTTTGACAAGCAACAAACAAGCATTTTAACAAGCATTTAATCAGATAAACATGATATTCATGACAAGTAAACATGAGAAGCACATTCAAGCAAGCAAAGTAGACATTTAGACATGGAAAATCATGACAACATGTGAAGACAAGCATGAAAATGCATAAGTATGTTATCTTAATGGATGACATCAAGAAATATGCCATGGAAATGATACAAACATAACAAAAAAGAATAACTAGCTAGAATTTCATGATAGCATCAAAACAAATTTTCAAGATGAACCAAGCACATAAGAAAGAGGATACATGATGGAAGAGTCAATAAAACATGAAAAATCCTAAGTCTACCACATCCAAAGCCATAATATGTATGAAGATCCTAAGATAAGGTCATGGTTAGCATGTTAAAACTCACTAAAATGATGGAAATGTCAAAATAAATAGATGGAAGGAGCAAAAGCTTTGAGAACCTTGTTGAGCAGAAAAGGTTTTGAACTTATAGCTCACTTTCATGCCTTTTCTTGCTATGCTTTAACAAGAAAAGCTAACTAGGGATGAGCTTAAAGGCTGTTATATCAATGAATGAATGTTTTGTGAGAAAAGGTGATGGTTATGAAGGGTTTTTGGAGGGGCTAAGGGAAAACTACCTAAATGAAAATTATTTTAGTGTAAATGTGGATAAAAGTGCTTTAGGCTGAGCTCATAACATATCTTATATAGTATTTTATCTTAGCCATCAAAACCTAGCAAAGAAAGGGCATTTAGGACTTTTAGAGGGTACTATATGATGTGTTATTGCAATAAGGAGCAACCTTTCAACATTTGATTGGTTGAGGTATAACTTTGCCAAAAGTAATAAACCATGCATGATCTAATATGGTAAGTAAAGTCAAGCTTGCCCTTTATCAATCCACATTATAGCATGAAATGCCCTTGTAAAAAGCTTAATGGACCATTCAAAAATGTTATAACATAATGTCTAAAGCCCAAAAATGAAGTCCATGTGATTTTTTAAGAAGTTATGTTTAATAGTGAATGATATTTGGACCAAAGCCAAGATCAAGTTCATGTTTCAATGTCATGGTAAAAAGGGGTGAAAATAAGATGAATTGGCTAAAGTACACAAGATTGATCAATACATTGTATGATCTATCTGGGCAAAAACCTAAAATGTATCATACAATGAAGATTGTATCAATAGATTTCTAGAATATATCAATACAATCACTTGTGTATCAATACATTTTGGCCAAAAAATCAAATTTTAGCTATGATATAACCTAAAAGGATACAATTGGCTCATGTATTGATACATCGACTCATGTATATCAATAAAAATAGTAAGTTTTTGGATTTGATGATATAGAGGCTTTATATCGACACTTAGAGGACATTTATTGATACGTATACATAAAAATGTGAATTTTGCATACCTTTGACTCTCCAAACACCTTAACTTAGCTAGGAATGATGAATGGCTAAACTATACTTGCTGAAATGATCTTGATAACATCTCGGATAGTGACTTTTGATGCTTTTTTTATAATTTTTTATATAGTCCTTAGGGATTTTAAACCCTCCCCGAAAGAATGTTTTGCTTAGCAACATGTCATCACCATTTTTTTATTTTTATTATTTTATTTTATTACCTTTCAATTAAGTCCCAAGATGCTAGAAATTGGCTTAAACAAAATGGGATGCCTATAGACTTCTTCTATCATACTTCAAAAGCACCTGATCATGGCTTTTTTTCGTACAAGACCTTACATTAAAGGATGAAATTTATAGCATTCTCTTGATAAATTCTTCGATCATTTTTATTAGCATGATCTAGATACTGCCACTCGATTTACTAATAAATATCATCATACATGCTTGACCATCACTTTTCATCCCTACATTATGGCAACAAGTAGGGATCTCATAAATACTCATCCGAATTAGCATCACGTCAACCCTATCAATCACTTTTATTATTATGGCAACAGAATAACCAATGCATCAGTAATATGATTCTCCTCCTTACGTAAGTGTTGAAAACTTATTTTCTTAAACTCCTTTAGCTATTCAAGAATCAAGTTCTTATAACATATTAGCTTCCCATTCACCTCGCAATTGATAAATCACTAGAGCTAAATCTAAGTACTTTTGTAAGGACTTCATTTTTGCTGAATGGCAACTTGCAACCCCATAACACATTTTTCATCCATAGCTATTTTATTGGTGCTATCAAAATTCAATTGATAGTGAGTAAGGAATGATTTCCACTTAGGGAAATCAATATCGCTCCCATACCACACCCCATGGCATTGGCAGCCCCACCAAAGTACATCTTCTAAGTTTTATTTTTAGGTGACATTTCTTCCTCCTGAGAAATGCTCATCAAATCTTCATTGAGAAAATCAAAATCCAATGGCTTATAATTTTCAATAGCTTGATTTGCTAGGAAATCAGCTGGGACACTACCCTTGATTACGTTCTGATTCATGTAAACTATGTCAAACACTAAAAGTAACATCTGGCACCTCATTGTCTTTCCCAAGAGGGCTAAAACTTCACACTGATAATTAGTTATAACTTTGCTATCAACTAGGTAATGTGATAGAGCATACTACTGTAGCCTCTATGCAACCTAAGCTAAGGTGCAACATATTTTGTCCACCAATGAATAATTAACTTTATAGTCTATGAACTTTTTGCTGAGATAATAAATCGCTTGCTCTTTCTTCTTTGTTTTATCATGTTGCCCTAATACCCAACTATTGTTTGAATTAACCACGTAAGTGCACGCATCGCAATAAGTAATATAGTGATAAAGTAGACTGTCAATCAGACGAGAAATTAATACTAAATTTGCCAAGTACTAAACTTAAAACAACTTAATCTTATTCAAACAATCGATTAAAAATTACTAATAATGATAATAACAATAATAATAATAATAATAACAATAATAACAACAATAAAGCAATAAATAATAAAATCCTAGTTTACAATTTTCCTCAACACTTTATTTGAAAACAACCCTATTCTCTTAACTTGAATAATGTTAATGAGTCGTTAACCTAGAGTTCTAATATATTTATAAGTATCTTCTGATGGTTTTGTAAAAATATGTCTATTAGTCAATTTACTATATTCCTATGCAAATTGAATTGAAAGAAACTCATTTAGACTCTAATTTGGTTACATATGACATGCTCGTATATTCCTATCTAACATGCAGATCATTCATCCTAATAAATGAATATTAAACATATGTCATTCAATCAGGTCTAAACATGAAATTCCCTTTTTCAAGTTGGTTAAGGTTACCAAATCAATCTAATTAGAGATCAAGCAATTAGAAGCATTAAGAATAAGATTGAACAAATAACTCAAATATTATTAAATTAAGAAAAAAATAAAATAATCCAAACTGTATGTTGAATTCCATTGCAGCCCTAAAAATAAATATAGTTCATAATAAATATATGAAATATAAAACCAAAGAGTTTCACTATCATAAATAATACAAGAAAGATAAAAAAAGTAAAGAGAAAGAGAAAACTAAGATTGGTGTAATCTTTGATCTTTAAGCTTTTCCAAAATCTCTCTAGCTTTTCCAAAAGCTTTTCAACTTCTATTGCACCTGTTTGCAACCAGATTTTAATGGAAGCCTATGCATTACTATGTCTGTATCCAATCCTTATAGGAATCTATATTCTCAGTAAAGTCTAGCCTTATGCATGGAAACATTTAAAAATTTTATAAAAAACATAATTTAGGCAGCAGAAACAAAAAATAGAAAAAAGGTAGACTTCTTTATGGATATTACATGTGATAAACATAATTGAATTAAATCTAAATTTAATTAGCCATATGATGAAAGATTATCTAATGTGAAGATATCATAATCTTGAGTTTTGCATATCTGAAAGATTCCTAAATATGAATCAACAAGCTCTCTGAAAGGTAATCCAAAATCACAAGTAGTGTAATTACCCTGCCTCTAATTGTGATACACAACCTTCTTTGGCTTAGTGGTTCTTTAGTGCTAGCTAGATGGCTTCTAAGTAACAACCAAAAGATATTTTGGCAAGGTTTCAAGATCCAAAAAGATCTGGGAACAATTCCCTACCTTTGGCATAAAAAAAGAGGAAGAAATAACTCTTTGAGAATATGGTTGTTTTACACAGATACAAGAAACAAAATCCAAAAATCATAATTTTTTATTCTGAAAATTTCACAAAGATAGAAGCCTGATTTTTGACCTCTATTACAATCAAGAATGATTCTCCTAACTACTTGGAATATGAATTAGCATAATACTTAGCTTAAGGTAGTAGGGCTTGGTGCAATATGCTTTAGGAAAAACTAAAAATTCTCGCCTACGATTTTTCGATAGCTCTCTTGTTCCCAAAAAGACTTAATGTTACATTTATAGGCCTTTTGGACTAGGTTTAGATGTTTAATGATAAAGTAGACCCATTGTAGGTGGCACCACTTTTAGTGTTACATGGAGCCCAATTAAAACTAATTTTAATTAGCTTATCCAAGATTGGGCCTTAGCAATAACATGTAGGCCAATAGCATACTAAGGATGGCTACACCATGTGCCTAGCCCATTAGTAAGCCCAATTTGGAGTAGTTCACAACTAAACTCCCTTGCCTTGTTGGTTAGAGCTTTTAGCCCAAAACTTAATTCACATATTGGATAATTTAACCCACAATTAATTTCTAACCCAAAGTAAAAACAAAGTTTACTTCATGTGAATAATATTAAATAATTGATTAGATAATTATCAAATGATATTTTTAATTTCCGAATACAAATATTTAGCTTATTCAATATTTTTCCTTAAAGCCATGTCCACACTTAAACATTTTTGCATTAAGACTTTCTTGTCATATATATATATTAAGACATCTCTAACTAGATTCCATAAATCTAAATTATGTCTTAAACCATTCTTAATTGAACTTATTCAATTAAGTCCTCCTAAATTTATCTTTTATTCAATTAAGTCTAACTTAATTGAACATTAGATTTAATTCAATAATTCTATTTTATTATGTATGACCTATTAGGTTCCTAACATGTTGGCAATGAACATAAACAATCTTATTAATCATGTTCATAGATCAAGAGCGGGATCTAGCAGCCACCATGATGATAAAATGTTGATAAAATGAAGCATGACTTCTTCAAATCCTTTTAGTAATCAGCATATCAATGTACTACAGTCCCTTCACCATATATCCCTGATTGAGGATAAATATGGGACAATGTCTACTCAAACCCTTATCCATATTAATTCTTGTAATTCATGGTTAATGATCATGAATATATAAGGAACTATTCCTAATAACTTATTATGCTTTGGCCAGAGACTTTAATTCGTTTAACCATAGTCAAAATCATTCGAAATATGTCTCTGATATCGCTCGGAGTGGTGAATCCTCTCTAGATCACTTATTCATTTTCAGTATGTTTCATATCACATCCAAAACCACCCTTATTTGGTATCCATCCATTGTTGACCCATTCTTGGTGATCTTTAAGTATGATACTGTACATATAAGATGACCAGGTATCACAAGTCTAGGGACTAATATACACAATGGCACATGAGAATATCTTTCATAGACACTTGAGTGAGCTATACCAAATGGAGTTCTCTTTCGCACCAAGTTTAGTGAACTTCTTTTCACAAAACAAAACCCATATGCTATCCCTAAGTTATAAGAAGTCTCAGGGTAGTAACTAATCAGATTAGAAACTTTATATAAATAATCTATAAACATAACAATGAAAGCAAATCAAACAAACTAATCCTAGATTCCCTAGATAAGATCCTCTTGCATGGTTTCGACTAATCTTTAAGATCAAGAAATTTAAAGAACTATTTATGATTCAAGCATACCTCAATCTTGAGAGTTATTTAGCAATTTCGTTATCCAAGAACACACACACTGAGCCAAATAGTTTAGGGTTTAAAATTATAATTTTGTCCTAGCCTATGTAAACTCATTCAAATTAGGCTTAAGTAACTATTATTTGTTTTAGACATATAAGCCCAGTCTATTTAATTTTTACTAATCACCTTATGTGTGTGATCTATTAGGCCCCTATCATATTGGCAATAAATATAAAATTACCCAAAAAAGAATATTTTATATGTATAAACCAAGATTGACATCTAGAAACAAATCATGGCCACCCAACATGCAAGGAGTGTCAACATGGTTTTGACAAGCCCTTCATTATTCAATATCTCAGCGTAATAAATATCCTTTCATTATACATCCCATAATTAGCAAAGGCAAGTTTTAGCCCATACCATATTAGTATGCAATCCCTATGTATTAACTCCATGATCAATATTGCCTTGGCCAAGGACATTAAGTTAACATAGCCAGGTACAAGTAAGATATGTCTCATCAAATCACTTAAGGTGAAGAGTCCTGTGTGGACCACTTAGTCACCTACCTTATGATTCATGCTCTACCCAAAACCACCCTGCCATAAGCATCCATCTTGTGGACTCATTCATGATGGAATCAAAGCATGAAACTCCTCATATGAGATGACCTAGTCTTAGAAGTCTAAGTATCACTTACACTATTGACACATAAGGATGTCCATAAAAACTTAAGTAAATTACTAAATGGAACTCTCATAGTGGGTCATGTTCAGTGAATTTGTTACCATAATGAGCACTCATATGATTTCCCTAAGAATTTTTATACTTCAACTTATGAGATTAGTTACATGCATCTTAAGCATGGAGGCTTACATATGCTGTTCTTTATGCATTGTCAATACCCTATCTTGACAGTATGATGACCAAGAATATTTTTAGAAACACAGCTTTGACGTATTGAGATATCATAATTGTAACTCTTTACGATTCCCTTATGAGGCCAATCTATTTCATGGGCTTTATCTATATAAGATATTTATAACAATTATGCAATGAAACCTTATGGATAACAAAATACCTTTACAAAATACCTTTACAACATTAATAAATATAATGTTTGATTACATGAAATCACTAAATGCTAATGCCTTACAAGCCACAACGATTGGCTCGCAAGGCTTACAATAACAATCTCCCACTAACACTAAAGCCAATTGCTCATATTCTGAGTCTCTTGCCCTTTATATGATGATCATGTTTTTGTTGGAACAGAACTTTAGTGAACAAATCAACTAAATTCTCCTCAATGAGTACTCGTTCCATATAACATCACGTCTTTCAATAATATCTCCAATGATGTGGTATCGCTGTAACACATGTTTAGATTTGTGATGAAACCTTGCTTTTTTTAGCTTGCACTATGGCTTCACAGTCATCACAATATCAATGCTTGGAACCATATCAAGTTCATCAAATGAACTTATCCATACTTTCTGCAACATGGCTTTACAAGCAAGGATGTATCCAGCTCAGTTTTTGAGTCTATATTCTTTTCATGTTTGAAGCCTTTCCAACTGACTAGAGCACCAATAAGGGTAAATACAGAACCACTATCAACCTAATCATATTGGAAGCTAACATCAATATACCCCTAATAAAGATTTTAACCTTTCTATATGTGTCGTTCCATCTAATGTCTTAGGACACAACTTTTTCAAGTAATATACACCATGTACCATAGTTAGGTTTCCTCTCTTAAACTATTCCATGCTAAAAGTTTTTAGCTCCTACCTATGTAAGTGGATTAAGACAAGCCAAGCAGACATTTTGATCTATCTTTATAGATCTTGATTCCCAAAATGTATGTTACATCTCCTAAATTCTTCATAGGGAATTTTTTGGACAGCCAAACATTAATGGCTTGCAACATTGGTATATTGTTTCTTATGGCCAACATGTCATTAACACATAGCACTAATAAAAAAATAGCTTACCCTTTTGCCTTCTTATAGATACATGGATCATTAGGATTTTTTATAAAGCTAATTTTTTAATTGCTTCATCAAATATGATATTCTAACTCTGGGAAGTTTACTTTAGCCCATATATGGATTTTCTCAGTCTAAATATTTGATTGGGTTAGGGTGCCTCGACTATCCCTCCCAAATAGAGGTACGATTTAACTTAACCCCATATAGCTCACCATAAGAGCCAAATCATGTCAAGCCATACTGAAGTGCTATTAGATTAACACAGAGAATAAGATACTTAAGGAAACACTTCTTACCTATTACTCCTCTTGATGATGAATGAACATTGTCACTAATGCCTTTTCTCCCTGAATTATGCCATCTATTGTAATAATACTATAGGGGCATGTTATTGTACTATTTGATCAACAACTAGCATCTTTTTTCCTTTCACAAGAGATAACATTCAAATATTATCACTTAACATCTCTTCCGAGGCTAGTATCACCTCTCAAGGAAATGAACCTACCTAAATAAGTGGTTATGCTACTAACCAGTGGCTTGGAGCTAGTTAATCATTAGACAATGATAAGCATGAACCTAACACCCTTAGAGGCGTCATGTTGTCTTATTGTAAGTAACCACCTAAAAGACCTTCATGCTGTCAATGGATGGCTTGACATTAGCTTCTAATTATGATCGCTCGTCACCATCTTGAACATTAACTTTCATCCCCATGGGACACTTATATCTTAGGCATAACGGGTATGCTATCTGATAAGTTTAGGTTTAACGGGTAAAATGTCTATACCCATATTTTTTCCATGCTTACCCTAAGGCATCACAATGCCACCCAGGCATTTTATTTTATGATTTATTCCTTGTCTTTAATACATTACTAACTTAGTGTTTCTTTTATTTGTTGCCTTTGCTACGTGCATCATATCATTTCATATCATTTTAGGATAGTTGATTCCAAAGGTAGTGTCCATAAAAAAGTATCTCACCATGGTCAAAGCATAAGATAAATGTTTTAAAGATTTTGAGATAGTTAAGATTGAGTTAAAAAGGGAATAGAGAAAGAGTAGGTATAGTTTTTGGCTCGAATATATCTTAAAGATCCTAGAATAGGCTAAAATGGTTTTCAAGCAGTTCAATCTTCAGGAGTTAAGAGATATGTGGAATTGTTAGGATAAGATTGATAAGGCAATTTTTGTAGAAGACTATAAGGATATTGCTCTATTGGTCCAAGTCAAAGTTGACTTCAGATTACTATATGTCATGATACAATATTGGAATCTTGCATGTAGGTGTTTCATTTTCAACAAACATGATCTAGTGCCTACTATAAAAGAGCATGCAACCATTTTTAACATCTAAAAAGCTTAATTCAACAAACTTTACTCTAAGTCAACAAAATCTATACACCTTAAGAAGAAATTGGCCAATATGCTCAAAATTTGAGAAACTGGGCAAACTCACATCTAGTCAAATCGGGGAATGTTACGTGTATCACATGGAACAGTTTAAAATCTATTACGAGTACGCAAATCGACAAAAAGAAGATTCAAGATGTTTTTGCGTTGGCAATCTATGGCCTGATCATTTCTTTCAAGGGCATTAGGACACATAAAGATTACCATGGTAGATATTTGCTTAAAATTATGTTGCAGTATTAGTTCTACACCTACCATCTTAGCAAAGATTATCTGGTGCTTAAACTTTGGGAGAAAAAGAGGTAAAGCATGCTTCATCAATACTCATTAATGTTATATGTATGGCTTTTTAGCTTTTTAAGGTAAAAGATTGCTATAATCATACATACTAAATTTTAGTCCTCTCACCAAGTTCTTGGAAAAAGAATGGCTACTAGTACCACCAAAGATCAATGGATTGCAAAGTTTTGAGATGTGAATGCTAATGAAGTGACTTGGATAGTTTTATCAATTATGTATAAATGCAAACCATTTCATTAGGTGCCTTTTAATGTTTATGGGGAAGCATTAATTACCCTCCACTCATGGCTTTATAATAATTTGATTACTGACTATTTGTCCTGATCATTTGCGAGCTTTGTATGCTAAATTGTGAATATGGAGGGAATGGTTACACAAGACAGGTGTAAAACATCTTTAACGCATAGTGAAATACCTATCGAATCATGATTGCAAAGAGAGAAAAATAATGACTCTGACCTATGAAGAATGGATAGCTAGGCGAGTTAATGACACCATATTGTTGCCTACTAAAGGAATCCCTCATCTTTTGACAAACTAACCCAATATTTGAGATCTTAATCCTGAAGTGTGAATTTGCACAAGAAAAAGGTACTTTCACTAAATAAATTCATTAATTGCATGAAAAAAAGAGCCTATGGTAGCATAGGTGTCAAGTCAGAGAGAGGTGATACATGACCTTGTTAACATGAAAAATGCCATCAATGAAGATCATTAGGACTAAAAGGATGACTACATGGCATTTTAAAAGGTAAAAGAATACTAGGGAACCAACAAATCCCCACCTAATGGAAAATTGAGCTTATTAATGACTTAGAGCTTAAAAGGCTTAAGTAGAGACTACTGTAGAAGTACTTACTAAGACATGCGCAATTACATTGGTTTATCAAAAAAAAGGTAAAAGCTTCATAGCTTAAGAGCAAGTTCTTCAAAAGGGAAGGGTTGAGAATGATGTATTAACTACATGGATTAAGGAGTTAGAGCATGCTATTCAAGTCCAGCAAGATCAAGTTGAGAAATTGTTATACTCATAAAAAATTGCACATAATTGGATCTTAGCCAACCAATCCCGATCGAAGTATAGGAATGCCTCCAAAACCTCATTGAACAAATCTGCATGGTTCAAACTAGCACATATGACATGGTTGAATTAGCCAAATCTATGAGGCTAGACTTTATTCCTATAGGAGATAATGGACAAGAATTGTTAAACTTTTTGAAACTTGTAATTAAATAATGTAATAGTGTGCGATATTTTCAAATTTGATTACTTTTAAGCTTTATGGGTTGTAATTAATGCTTTGTTTGAATAGAAGATACTTATTCTACAGTTGTTGCCAAAATCTAACTATTTCCTGCATTTACATACATGATTCAATTTGTTTAATTATGTTTCTTCCATAATATTATCACATGTATATGATTTCATCTTTATTCTTGCATACATCACATTGATCATATTAATAAGTCTAATTTGGCATCATTTTAAAATGTAAGGATCTTCAAAACATGGAATTGAACACCTAACACTAGTATAATACCTATCTGTATCAGAAGGCAATACAAAATGATCATCAAGCTCATATTAAGAAGCCTGAAATTATACATCGAGAAGCTTATAGCAAATGCTTTGTAAGATTGATGAACTAAAAAGTTAAGTTGCAAAATTACAAAACTAATGGTTGCTGCCCTAAAGGAAAAGGCAAGCAAAGATCATTGATAAAGGAAAGAAACCAGCCAATCTTGAGGTTAATTCAAATAAAGGGATTGAGGTCATCAATACTCTTGAAGAAGCATTTAAGAATTGTCACCCCAACAAAACTGATCCCACTTACCTAACCTTTCATCTATATAAACCCTACAGTAACACCTCATTCTGCTCAAGGATATCATGGCATGAATATGGGATCATCACTAACAAATCTTTTAGTTTCAGACCTCGATGAGCAAATAAAACAAGAAAAAATAGCTAGTTCAAAGTGTGCCAAGACTGTTGAAAATGGAACTAAGTACAAGTTATTAGAGAAATGCCTCAAAGCTCTAGAAGGGAATGATAAGTTTGGAATTGTGGATACCAACCCTTAAACCTAGTTTTAAACCTTGTTTTCCCACCCAAGTTCGAAGTATCCAATTTTGAAAAATACAATGGGACCATAAACCTTACCACATTTATCTGTTTGTACTGCCAGAAAAGGGTTAAGCATAAAAACGATGAGAAACTTTTAATACATTATTTTCAAGATAGCTTAACAGAGGTCGCTGCATGATGGTATATAGAGATTAACCCAATCAGAATTTAATCGTGGGTAGATTTAGCTCAAGTTTTCCTAGATTAGTATAAGCATGTATCTAATTGGCTTCAAATTGTCTTTCTTTATAAAACATGGAAAAGAAAGCTATTAAAAACTTTAAGTAGTGTGTATAATGGTGGTGGGAAATGGTAGCCAGGTTCACCTTCCATTAACCCAAAAAAAAAGGATGATAGTCATGTTTGCTAGCACTTTGCAAGCTCCTTACTATAAGAAATTAGTAAGGAATGCTATGAAGAATTTTACTGATATGGTGATATTCAGAGAGATGATTGACAACGTCATGAAGATCGAAACAATATCTCAAGAGGGGAATCATCTAGTTCTAGCCCAAAATCTTTTGCCAAAGGCAAAGATAAAAAGATGAATATTGTTAGAAAAGCCTTACAAAGATTACCCAAAATCTTTATTAAATACCGATCATGTATTTCCCTGGCATGGAATATCTAGACTTTAACCTTTATGCCTAGTACCATAACTGGTATACTCTACTACATTCTATCCCACTATGAATCTTTCATCAAACCCAAAATACTACTTAGAATACTTTGTCTCACAACTAAAGTAACACCAGAGCATTAAACAATCAATAAGCCCCTTGGGAAAGAGAGCATTTGAATCTGCTTCCTTATTTTTATGAAAAGGTTTGTGCTTGCTTACTAGTGGGTTGATTGGTAACTCTAGTATTTATAACTCCAAGGTTGCCTCTTTATCCTAAGTGGTATGATGAGATCATATATTATGAGTACCATGCTAGAGCATAAGGTCACATCATTGAAAATTGCACTTTTTTTAAGAAAAAAGTTTAAGGCCTACTAAAAAGGGGCGAGATCAAAATTGAGTAAGAGGGAAGACCTAATGTTAAAGCTAAGTCACTCCTGAGCCATGTAAAACTTAGAGAAAATGTTATGATTAATGGAAAACATTGTTTGGTCAAGAAAAATGTTGAAAAGATTAAAATGTCAACAAGTAATGTATAAGAGGCACTCATAAAGGTTAGTTTATGAGGTCAATATCAAGATGAAGAGCCTACCATATCCAGCTATTGCCATTATGGAAAAAGGCATATTTGCAAATTAAGATTGGTCCAAAGGATAATGGACCATTCAAAAATTGAGTTTTATAAAGAATACGAGGAGGACATAAACATTTCCCTTAATGCTATGAAAAAGAATGAGAAGGTCCCCCTCTATGAAGTTAGAAGAACATTGATCCTATTTGTCAATCAATCAGATACCAAAATCACAACTACACGCCTCCCCCAAGAATGATTTTTTAGCTTCCATCTTCATTCCCATATAAAGAGGACAAAGTAGTGCTATGAAAATTAAAAAATTAAGTAGTGATGACTAAGGAATCTAGCCAACAAACAGCTACTGTTGACCTCACAAGAATAAAGCATCTAACCTGCAATGGCATATGCTATGCCCTAGCTACACCCAAAGCTAAATCCCTTAGCAATTCAAACACCAGAGGTGATGAGGAAATAGTCAAAAGTGATCAAAGAATCAGCAAGTGAGAAAGAGGCTATGAAATTTCTTAAATCCATCAAGCAAAGTGAATATAGCCTTGTTGATTAGCAAAATAAACAACCAGCAAAGATATCTATGCTATCATTGCTCTTAAATTCTGAAGCTTATGGAAAGCTCTATTAAAAGTCCTGAATGAAGCTTATGTCCCACCTAACATTGCAATAGGCTAATTAGAACACTTAGTGAGCAATATTACTATAGTTAACTAAATATCTTTCAATGAAGGTGAAATACTTCATGGAGTAGGGGGAGTTAGAAAGCTCTCATCATTATAGCCTATTGTAAAGGAAGCCTACTGCCAAAAGTTCTAATCAATAATGATTGACCTTGAACATAATGCCTTCAACTTGCTTAAACAAGCTTCCTATTGACATTTCTTATATCAAGCATAGCTACAAAGTGGTAAAGTATTTGACGAAACATGTAGAGAGGTCATTTGGAACATCACTATCCCATTTTAGATAAGGCCATGGATGTGAGCAGTGGATTTTCATGTGATGGACATTGCTCCATCATACAATTACTTGCTAGGGAGACCTTAGACCTATTTTGTAGGAGTAATACCATTTTCATCGCATTAGAAATTAAAATTTGTCGTAAAAAAACAAAGTGGCCACCATTGACAGTGAAAAAAATACTATCACCATTATTTCTACGGACACCTCCTATTGAGCCAAATGAATGTATACTAAAATCCTTTTTCCAATCATTTGAGTTTGTTAATGCCACCTATGTCACGAAGGTTTACCCCTGATTATGCCTTATGAACCTGTAAAGAGGTTATTAGGAACATCACTATCCTATTTTAGAAAAGGCCATGCACATGGGAAGTGGATTGTCATGTGATGGACATTGCTCCATCATACAATTGCTTGCTAAGGAGACCTTAGAATTATTTCGCATGGGCAATACCATTTTCATCACATCAGAAATTAAAATTTGTCATAAAAAAAAGTTACCACCATTGATAGTGAGGAAAATACTATCACATTACTTCTATGGATACCTCCTATATTAAGCTTGATGAGAGCATACTGAAATCCTTTTTCCAACCATTTAAGTTTGTTGATGCCACTATGTCACAAAGGTTTACCCCTGATTATGCCTTATCTGTCAAAAAGTAACAGCATAAGTCTCTAGTTGATCATCAGTAAGTGTGTCCAGGTTGGAAAAGGGCTAGGAAAGCCTCTACAAGGGATCTCTAAAGCTTTGAAAGTCACCCATCAAATTGACAAGAGAGGTCTAGAATTTAAACCTAATGCCACCAATAGAAGAAATAAGCTCAAAAAGCATAAGAAAAGAGAATGGCCTATCTAAAGGGTCAAGATCTAGAATATGAACCAGTGGTGCTGCTGCTGCTAAAAGAAAGTTTCAGTCAGAAAAACACATTAATCTGAATAGAAAATAATCTATGGCTCTGGTAACATAATGGTTATTTTGAGCAAGGTAATCAGTGACTTCTTTATCAACGCAATTAATAAGCTAGGAACTTCAAAAATGAGCCATGAAACTAGATTGTGCATTCCAGGATTTATTTCAAGCATTTAAATTGAAACAGAGATTCATGTACTATTTAGATCTAATTCGAAGTAATGCTACAAACTATGCTATATGCTTCTGCCCAAAAGCATTAAAGGATCCTTTGTGCGGGTGTACTTTTATCAAGCATTATTAATAAAAACGACTAAGCATTTTGCATTCCATCTTATGTCCATCTTTATTTTTTGTCAAATCTTAGACTTTCTTTCTTCTCTTTGTATTTTTTTACCTGTATTGTTTTTCTTTATATTTTTAGGCACCCAGATGAAAATAACATAAGTGTTCATACTGGGATTCCAAAAATTGATTTCAAGTAACCAATCTACACTGGTGAGGTCAAATCTGAGAGAGATTTTAAGGAAAATGACGTTTTACCTAATTTGTTAAGATTAATCAAACAAGAAGAGAAACAAATCTTACCCTATGAAAAGCCTACTGAAATCATGAACTTAAGATAAAAGAAAATTGAAAAGAGGTCAAGACAGGAACCTCTATAAACCTCTCAACCCAAGCCAAATTGATCAATCTCCTTCAAGAATATCGGGATGTACTTGTTAGTCTTACCAAGACATGCTTAGGCTAAACATTGATATTGTAGTTCATAGACTTATCTCAAAATTCAAGTGCAAACCAGTATAACAAAAACTTAGGAGAATGAAACTAGATAGGCTTTTGATGATTAGAGAAGAAGTAAAAAAGTAGTTTGATATAAGATTTCTTGAAGCAACCAAGTATCCCGAATTAAGCGGATGTAAAATTTTTTTAATATAGATAGATTACATGGACTTGAATTAAGCTAACCCTAAAGATAATTTTTTTCCCTCACATCGATACCTTAGTGGATAATACCACTAAAAATTTCCTATTTTCCTTTATGGATGGATTTTTAGGGCTATAATCACATTAAAATGGCACCTGAAAACATGCAGAAAACAACTTGTATTACCATGTAAGGTACTTTTGCTATAAGGTTATGCCTTTCAAACTTAAAAACCTAGGGAAACTTACAAAAAAACAATGGTGATGCAATTCCATGATCTCGTGCATAACGAAATAAAGCTCTATATGGATGATATGATTACCAAATCCCTAAAAAAGATTAAGCAACTTGCTAATCTCCAGAAACTCTTCAAATGGCTGTGCAAATATTAACTCAAACTAAACCCAGCTAAGTACAGCTTTGGTGTTACCTTTGACAAGCATTAGGCTTTATTATGAGTGAATGACAAATGGAGATGGATCCCGATAAAGTAAAGGCTATCCAAAACCCTCCACTGTTCTGTACCCAAAAAACCTAAGGAGTTTCCTTGAGAGATTGAATGATATAGCCAGATTCATATCTCGCTAACCAAGAAATGTGATATGATCCTTCACCTGCTCTAAAAATAAAACCTTGGTGAATGGGCTGATGAATGCCAACAAGCTTTCAACAAGGTCAAGTATTACCTATCAAGCTTGCTAGTATTTATGTCGTCGATGCTTGATCAACCACTAATCTTATATCTATCAGTTTTTGAGAAGTCCATGGGCTTTTTATTGGATCAACATGACAAATTAGGAAAGAAAGAATAAGGTATCTACAACCTAAGTAAGAAATTCACGGAGTATGAAAATAACTACTCCATAATCAAGAAGTTATGTTATGCTTTAGCTTAGATGACTTACACTATATCATATACCTATGCGTGGCTCTTGCTTTGTGAGGTAAGTTGGCCCGATGGCAAGTCTTTCTTTCCAAATATGACATTGTTTATGTGAGTCAAAAAGCCTTCAAAGGTAGTGCAATAGCTTAGTTCTTACTATAAACCATTAAACTTCACATTCCTAAATAAGGATGTAATGCACATATCCAAAGCAGAAGATGGTATTGATTGTAGCCAAACTTGAAAAGTGCATTTTGAAAGAGCTTCAATTGCATTGGGAGATGGAATTGAGGTTATTTTCATCTCACCAAAAGGAGATTATTATCCCTTCACCACCAAACTAGACTCGACTATACTAATAATATAGAGGAACATAAAACATGTATTGGGGCTCCAAGCTACCATGTAGAGGGGCATCAAAACTTTACAAGGTATAGGGACTCTTGCCTTATTAATTTATTAACTTCGAAAAAAATGGAAAACACAAGATGCTAAGCTGCTCCAATACAGGAAGCTAATAAATGGACTAAAACAACAATTTCATGAAATTAGCTTTTGGCATTTACTTTGGGAAGACAACCAAGTGGTAGATACTTTGGCAACCTAGCCTCTATGTTAGAAGTAACCCAAAAGTCAAAAGTTACACCCATTCAAATAAGTATTCACGAAACTCCTACCTACTGCCATAGCATAGAGGAAGAAAAGGATGGGGTGTACTATGACATTTTTCATTATGTTCGAGACCAACTACACCTAGAGGATGCTACAAAAACTGATAAACGAGCCATCCAATTTGGATGTGAAGTCCTATACAAGAAAAGCTAGGATCAAACATTACTCTGATGTGTAGGCACCCCTAAAGCTAAGAGAATTCTAGAAGAGGTCCATGAAGGAATTTATGGTTCTCATGCTAACGGACATAGGATGGCTAAACAAGTCATGAAGTCTAAATATTATTGGTTGACACTCAAAAAAGATTGCATTGACTACACCCAAGAATGCCACAAGTGCCAAATTTATACACACAAAATCCACATCCCATATTTTCCTATGCATGTCATGATAGCTCCATGGCCTTTCGCAATGTTTAGCATGGATATGATTGGACCTATCTTTCTTAAAGCTTTGAATAGGCATTGCTTCATTTTGGTTGCCATTGATTATTTCACCAAATGGGTAGAAGCACCCCTATATTCTAATGTCACTAGATATATTGTGCGCATGTTTATGAAAAGAGACATTGTCTATCGATATAAACTCCATGAACATATCATCATGGATAATGCACATAACTTGAACAACAAAACGATGGAAATAATTTACTCCCAATTCAAGATCAAGCACCATTATTCAGTTCCTTACCATCCAAAAATGAATAGGGTAGTCGAGGCAACCAACAAAAACATTAAGAAAATAGTTGAGAAAATGGTTCAAACTCTAAAGATTGGCATGAAAAGTTACCCTAAGCATTGCATGCTTATCGCATAGTAGTTTGGACTGCCACTGGAGCTACCCTATTCTCTTTAGTTTATAGGATGGAGAATGTCTTGCCCATCAAAGTCAAAATCCCTTTACTCAAGGTCCTAATGGAACCATAACTTGAAGAAGCTAAATTGGTCAAGAACCAATATGAGTAACATAACCTTATTGGAGAAGAAAATGAAAGCTATCTATCATGGACATATATATAAGAAGCATATGATGAGAGCTCATAACAAAAAAGTCTATCCTTATCTATTTCAAGAAAAAGATTTCATACTCAAAAAGATCCTCTCAATTCACAAAGATGCTTAAGGAAAATGGACCCTAAAGTGGAAAAGTCTCTATATGCCTAAGTGAGTTTTCTTTGATGGAGCATTGATTCTAAACGAGATGGATGGCAATGACCTGCCTAACTTGTCAACTCAATTCTATCAAGAAGTATTATGCTAAAAAAGTCTTTCAAATAGATATCTGCAAAGGCATCCTTATCTTTGGAAGAATGGCTTAAACAACTAAACCTTACCCTTGTTTGAACCTAATTAAGGCCAATATTAACTTAGTAAAACCATCTTCCATCAAAATACATAATTTTGGCCCAACCTCCTTCTTTTATCTTAAGTTTACCAAACCCACTTTTACTCGATCCCAAAAGAAAAAGGTAGTATCTCATCGGCTTAGGGTAGCTACCATAGGCCAATATAAGAGGTTCCTCGAAGAATGATCAACATTGAGAAAATTGGTTATTAGAGAAAAGTTCTCAATAGAAGACTCATCTCATTAGCATAAAAAAAACTGATTACTAAAATTGTTAATTTTCAACTTTCTTTGTACCTTTCAAAATGTTTCAATGAATTGCATTTATTTTTCTTCTAAAAATGAAAAACAACCATTTTATTTTCTAAATCTCTTCTTTCATACTTGTATACCATATTGCATCATGCTTGTCATATAATTGATAATGCTTGATAGATTGTGCAAAATTGATAATGGGATTTCTATTACTTTAAAGAAGATAAAACTTTGTAGGGAAATCTTCTTAGGTTAAAAAAACCAAGAATAGATTTTAGAACCATAACCAGACTTACCCTTTTGACTTCTACCATCTTAAAAAATGTGATAAAAATGTCCCCTCAATAAACCTTAGCTAAAAGGTAGAGCCAAATCAATGATCCTTAATCTCTACCTTCAAACCACATTTTTATCAATTAGTTTAGAGTATCAAATGGATATTTCCATGCATGTTAAGAACCAACTAGCCAAGTTTGTTAACCCACTATTTGAGCCAATTAGACTCAAGAACATTTCTCATCATGGGTTACCTCAACCTTAAAAAATAACCTCAACCCATTTGAAAAAAAAAAGAGAAAAAAATAATCTTCTAAACCTTGAGAGTAAATTAGTAAACCTTAAAACATAAGACATCTAATGAAACTAAACAATGGAAGACAATTTAAAACTCCAAAGCTAATTACCATATTAAACTTTTAAAGTTATCAATTTTACATCATTAAAACCTGCATTTACATCTTCATGCATCATTCATATAACATTTAACATCTTTCAGACTACTTGTAAAAGTTAAACCAGTAAAGAACCTCAAGTACAAATTCTAGTTTTCGAAAAGCCCTAACTAGGTAAGGTACCTAAACTCACATATTTTGCTCCATATAGAGTTGGACACTTTTTTCTTTTAGTCCACAAAGAGCTAGATGCTTTTTTCTTTTAGTCTACAAAGAGTTAGACACCTTTTTAGTTTATAAAAAGCTGGATGCTTTTTTTAGTCCACAATGATTTTTTTATTTTTTCTTTTAGTCCACAAAGAGCTAGATGCTTTTTTCTTTTAGTCTAAAAAGAGCTAGATGCTTTTTTCTTTTAGTCCATAAAGAGCTACACGTTTTTACCTTTTAGTGCATAAAGAGCTGGAGCCTTTTTTTCTTTTAGTCCATAAAGAGCTAGGTGCCTATCTACCTCATCCACAAAGAATTGAATGCTTGCCTACATCAGTCAACAAAGAGCTAGATGCTTGCCTAACTCAATCTATAAAGAGCTGGACACCCATCTACCTTATTCCACAAAGTGTGGATGCTTGCATATCTCAGCCTACAAAGAGTTAGATGCCTAACTACCTTAGTCTACATAGATTTAGATGCCTACATACCTTAGTCCACAAAGAGCTAAACACCTAGATACCTTAATCTATAAAAAGCTGGATGCCTACCTGTTTTAGTCCATAAAAATCTGGATGCCTACCTATTTTAGTCCACAAAAAGCTAGACATTTACTTATCTCAATCCACAAAGAGTTGGATGCTTACTAAGTTAGTCCACAAAGAGCTAGATGTATATATGCCTCAGTCTATAAAAAGCTGGATGCCTATTGAGTCCAAGCCTATACTAGCTAGCACCTATATGGGAGGTTAAACTTAAAAAACTACAAACCTAGCAGGGAGCACAAACCATACAAAACTCATTGAATTTTTCTTATCAGTCAAGACCATTGCTAACATCCTCTACCTATTTTAGCGTAACACAAACTATATATCTATTTTCCTACAAGCACTTATGGGGTAATTATATACTTCAAACAAAATAATGTCTGTTTATTTTTGCCTTATTCTTGATGCTCAATAACAACCAAAAAAGGATAGCTATAAATGCCTTAATTTGTTCGGGTTAACATTCAAAGTATCAAAAGTCATTGTTTGAGGCACCATCGATGTCATTCTAAGAACAAAGGCTAAGTTCCCACCAATCTAAATTATGAAAAAGAGTTTAGGGAGTAAAAGACAAGTGAAAAATTATATTTTTGTATGTCTTGATACAAAGGCCTAAGGTATCAATACAAGGTTCTATGTCATCTAAATTCTAAGGTTTTGTTATTTGTATCGATACTGATGGTGTTTATATCGATACAAAGTTATGTCATACCTAAAATCATGATTTTTGGCCAACAAGTATCTATATAAGAGTGCATTTATTAACACAATAAGTCGGGTATCAACACAAGCTTGCTAGCATTGATACACCATGCTTTGTATCAATACCAAATTCAAAGTATCAATACATTTTGGGTTTCTTTAATGTATCGATATAAAGATTAATGCATCGGTACACAAAGCTATTTTATCCTAATTTGATATATTTTTCCTCCCTTCACACCATGACTTTAGAACTTGAATTTGGAACCATTAACCCTAAAAAAGCATCCAATATCAGACATAACTTCATACAAATCATGTGGATTTAATTTTTAGGCTTTTAACATTAGGTTAACATGTTTTGCAAAGGCCTATTGAGTTTGACATGAGGGTATTTCAAAAGAAAATCTAGTTTTATCAAGGACAAACTTGAGATAACTCATCTAATCAGCTAATGTATGAATTTCTTTACCTACAAGAATTAAGGTTAATCAAATGCTAAAATGGTTCACCTTGTATAATGAGTCATCATATTGCACATACCAAAAGTCTTATATGTCCTCATAGTTGGGTCATCTTTGTGGCTAAAATTATCCATTATATAATCCAATCTTTACTCCACTAAGAAAAATCTTTTTTACATCAGCAATAAAAAAAACTCTTAAGCTCTCCCAAAAATCCCATTCCCGTAGCTCTCTTTCGACCTTTCTAAAAACCCTTCTAAAACCTTTCATTTCCCTGATCTCAACCTTAAAACTATCCTCCATAGCCACCATAACCAAAAGCTCTTTCTTTTTATTCTTTTCTCGCTAATCTATAGCAAAGAAAAGGAAAAAAGTGAGCTAAAAGTTGCTAAAATGCTGCTTAAGAATATAGCTAAGAGTGTAAGCTTCCATTAGGGTATGTCTTCTATCTTTGCTTCCTTTTATTTTCTATTGTCCTTCATCATCATCATCATTTTAGTGAACCTTCATGTTTATATGACCCTATTAAGGCTTCCATGCATTATTATGGCTTTGTTCGCAGTAGTCATAGGATTTTGATGATTTTTACAGTGCCTTAATGGTGTTTTGATGAACTAGAATGCCATATTTCTTGTTGACATTAAAACAACCTTGCTCCTACATTCTTGCCATGTTTTTTTCATCTTAACATGCTCATTTCATGTCTGAATGCTTAGCCTATCATCTTTTCATCTTAACCATAGCTTAGGATGCATTTTTATTATGATTTCTTTAAAAAAGTGCATGGATAGCTTGCTATTTTGAGTGGCTATTCATGTCTAATGTTTTCACTTAGTTTTATTCATCATATGTTTGTTGAAATGCCTCTGTGATGTTTGTAAAAATCTATTTTCAAAGAAAACCCCAAGTTAAGTCTATATTAACCTCTGGGGATTAGCATGGATTTAAGGTTTTTAATATATGGTTCTCCAATCTTAGGGCTATATCAAACACAAATGTTTGGAATCATGGTCTTTCTAGGCCAAATAAATTATGTTTTAATTCAAAATAAAAAATGTTTTCAGATATTTAGTTTAAGCCTTGTTACGAGCCTATCATTATTATTGGTGTGGATAGTAAATGGTTTAGCAGCCTACTCTATGGGAGTTGGATTGGTCTGGGCCTCGATGATTGGACATTCATATATCCAACACCTTGACACGTAATTATAAAGGCTTTAACTCAAAGATACCCCTATTTTGGTATAAGTAGGATAATGATCTTTATTTGATAAATAATTTTTGGACTCAAAATGATTTTTCCAGAATCTTCTAGATTTTTCCTTGGAAAGGGCATTAAATTATCTTTACAACGATACCTCATTTGCCCTTGAATCATTCTAGATATAGAAGTTATGATTTTTTTAAACCTTTACTGTTTGGAACCCCTAAAATTAGAATTCACATTCTGTTTGTGATTGCAACCTGCCAAATGATTTTTTGGACTTTTCAATATTTTTCATGAAAAGTCTATGAAATTCCCTTTTTAAAAAGGTATTAATTATGTTTAACAGTTTCGAACGACTCTAAGATAATTTTTCAAAGTTCACTACTCCTTTATTCTAGCACTTGTTGTCAGTGCTAACTTAGACCTAATTTCAAAAATTAATTCCACTTAAAAAGTGATTTTCTAGGATTTCTGGAATATTTTTACATTATTTTCTATCGAATTACCTTTTCAATAGTATCTTATTTGCCTTAGAAACCATTAGACCAAGCCGAAATAAATTTGAGAAGGGGGTAGTGTGATGCTATCCCTTGTTTTTGCTGAATTTGAGAAAAATACTTGGATTTTCCCAAACTATCTTTTCAAGTCATTTGAATGACTCGAAATATATTCAATGGTTTCTCCTATGGTGTCATAAGTCATAACATAGGTCTTTTTAGGCTTGGATCAAAACCCAAAATTGTTTTCAAAATTGATTTCCATTTCCTATTTAAAGTATTTTCAAGTTTAAAATTTGTTTTCTTCAAAAATATTGAAAATTTTAATTTTTAAAAATATTCAAAATCTTTTTTTCCGAAGAGATTTTCTAACCCTATTTCCTCTAAAAGAAAACTCCAACCACACTTTTCTAAGGCAATTTTCCAACCCTATTTCCTCTGAAGGGCACTCTAACTCCGTTTTTCAAAAAAACATCAAAAAATATATGTATTCTCTCCTTCGAGCTTCCATTGACCTTTTATCAAGATGCTTAAGACAACTATCGATTCCAAACATGTCTCAAAATTCTCAATTCAAATTATTCCTCAATAGTAGAAGTCATTTACAAGATAGATCCCAATCGTCCCTCATTTCTATGTTTTCATTTATCCATATTTAATGCAAGTTTTATTATACTCCTTAATGTCTTACTAAAGCTTTTCTTTTCTTGATGACGATTTGCATTCATGCTTTCAAAAAGGCAATGTTCTACCTCAATATCTTTTAAGTGCTTGACGTAGAGTATTCTCTTCTAAATCAATCTGGACCTTATTTTACTGAATCTTCTATGCTTCTCCTCTCTTCTAGTGTTAAACAGAGAGATACTAATTAAACTTTTATCATAAAAACCCATATTCAATTAAAAATTTTGCATGAAAAAATGAGGGAAAGCAAGACTTCGATAATTTATGGCTAGATGGTACAATTTAAGGTATCATGGGGTGCTAATCCTTCCCCACGCATAATCAACCCTTTTAAAACAAACTCTGGTATGCGTAATCCGCAAAATCAATGTTTCAAGTTTTGCAACTTGAAATCATTGGTTTTAATAGATACCCAGTCATACGTAGCCCAAAATGATTGGTGGTGACTCCAAGTCATGGTCATTTTGTAATGGCCATCTAAAAGTGCTTGGATAAGCGATTCATCTAATAGTTTTCTCCTTGACTTTCACATTACCACACCTATTTCAAATCCCAAGCAAGGGATAATCCAAATGCGAACTCTTTCTCATTTTTATTTTTTTTAAGTCATAGCATCACACACGCATGTGTATGGGTGAGTCACATCATGACATTCGACTTGAAAGTATCCCAGTAATTACATAGGACTTGGTTTTAATACAATATTACTAAAATGCCCTTGAAGTATACCTTTCACATGAAAGTATCTTAGTAACCCTAAAAGACTAAAAAACAATCATAAAAGGTTAAAACTATCCTAAATGCACATATTTGGCATAAAAGCATCCACTGACTACATCAGACTTGGTTCTAAAAGAAATTACTAAAATGCTCTTAGAGATTACCTTTATCTTTAAAACATTCTGGTGACCATAAAAAACATAGAAATGGTAGGAAATGACTTTTTTACCCTAAATGGATAATTTGGATAAAATGACCTAAAGTGCAAAAATTATAATTAAGTCCCTAAACTTTTTCAAAATTACATTTCATACCCTCTTGAAGAATCGAAAGAATATAAAAGTTTTTAATACTCTATACCCCATCAGAGAATCAAAGGAACACTAAAAATAATCAAAATGCCTTAAATGGGGAAAGTTAATGTCAGAAATGACCATTTTGACCGAAAATGTTAGGTTGGTCAATGTCTCTACACTTTTCTAAATTTGCAAATTGGTCCCTACGTAATTAAAACACAAAGTTAAACACTAGATACATCAAAATCAACACAAAAATTAGATCCAAAAATTACAAGGGAGGTTCGGCCAAAGCCAATTACCTTTGGCCTTGGAACAAGTTTTTCAATATTTACAAATAAACCTCTGAACTTTCTAAAATTATAAAAAGACCTAAAAATGCAAAAAATGTATTTTAACATGTTCAAATGCATAAAATTCATTCCTAAATTATATGATAGTTTTGCTAAGTGTGGAATGGCTAGAAATTTTTTTCATTGTTTACAAATTAGTTCTAAACTTTCTAGATAGCCCAAAAAAGTAAAAAAAGAAAATCATCATATATGCATACAATAGGTTCAATCAACATGAAATAACTCATCAAATATAATTTTTCTAATTCAATAATCACATATGCAAGCTTTATCAAGCACAAATCAACATATCATGTAAGAAATCACAAAAAATTGACGTATAAACATGTTGTTTCAACATATTAACAAGAAGATACAAAGGAAAATAGTATCCATATGATTAATTAAACATCATAGCTAAAAAATCAATATCATGTCAACAACAACAAATTTCATGGGAAAAATTAAGCTTTTTTTTTAAGAAAAAAATCAAACATAATAAAGAAATCAAAGAAAATAATTCCTAGCCATCAACATGGATTAAAATCCATAAGCTAAAACATGATATTGGCTCACTAAAAGGAAGAAAAGTGAATAAAATGAACAAAAACTAAAGATTTTAAAAGAAAGTATACCTTAAAAGTTGTAGAACTTAAGAAAATTTTGGTGTTTTTTTAGTGTTCTTCTTTATGAAAGCTCATAGCCATTACATGAGATATCCTCCCCTTATTTGTAAAGGGGAGGTTTAGTGAAGGGGATGAAAAAAATCTCCTTGGCTGAAACTTTTAATTAGTTTTTGTTAAGTATATTTTTATGGATTTATAATTTAGTGATGAGATCGCATTAAATTAAAGTTTGCTATTAGCTATAACTTATTATTTTTAATGATGATCAAGATAAAATCATCTAACGGCTTGGTTGATGCCAAACTAAATTGGTTAGGGAATAGTTGGAATCTAATTAGACTAGTTTCCATGAAAATAATTTAAAAAATCCAAAGTTAAAATAAAATAAAAGTAAAATAAATTAAAATTAATAATCATAAAGAAAATTTTGGAAATGAAATAATGAAAAAAATCTTGATTGGAAATTCGAAACTTGTAAAGTTAAACAACAAAAATCCTTATGGAAGAAAAATATTATTTGAAAAAAAAAATGTAAAACTCATAAAATGAATTCAAATTTTAAAAAGTTAATTAATATGTACTTAATAAATTTCAAAAAACTTAATTAATATGTATTTAATAAAAATATTTGATGAATTTTAAAAATTTTAAACTTAGAAAAATAACACCAAAAAATTTTACGGAGAATGCCTCATATAAACAAAAAAATTCCATGAATTGAATTCAACATATTATTCAAAGTATTTAATTAATAAAAATGAAAAACATGAAAACCTAAAATTCAAAACAAATTTTACTGGGAAAAATTTCGTAAGGATAACATCAGTGATACTATGAAAAATTCAATTTTAAATAAAAAACTTGACAACTTGACACCTCGTGCTATAAAATGCTATATAGATCTTTTTGAATATTTTAGATTTTTTGGAGTGAGTATTAACATAAATACTACATAAATATCGATAAAAATATACAATGATCAACTTCTCAAATTTTATAAAAAGCCTTAAAAATGCCTATAATGGGAAATATGATTGTAATATTTTTAAAATTGACAAGAAAATCCTTAAAAACCGATTTTCCCTTAAACATTTATTCTTTTTATTCGAGATTAGCCTTCAAAACTGTACTTTTTCTATCACATGCATGTGTTGCCATTTAAATATGACTACATTAGTCGTGAAGATGCCCTACTTGTCTGGAAAAGGTTACCCTCTACCAAAGTGGCTGCTAGATTCTCATTCTCAAATATTTACAACTATTTAGAAAAAGGGGCCTAGATGAAATTAACTGTCTATAGCTGCCCCTCTTTGTCCATTATTGAGAATCATGAATATGACAAAAACCAAATAGGTGTAATTTTGTTTGGGTTGTAAAGTCCTAAAAAGTAAGACAAAAACATGTACATTAAAACAAAAAACTAGAAGAAAAACCTTAGGCATGGGGCAAGACCTAAGTTACAAGAGCTAAGGTAAAGCCTAAATCTAATGGGTTGACCAAGGTGAAACCATGGTAGTCAACAAAGGATGACCAGGGTGTAACCTAGGTTTGATAAATTGACCAGGGCAAAACCATAAAGTCAACTAAAAATGACTAAGATAACACTTAAGTTAGATAGGTTGGCTAGTGCAAAACCAAATAGTCAACTAAAAATAACTAGGGTGAAACCATAATCTAATTGGTTGACTAGGGTGAAACCATAATCTAATTGGTTAACTAGGGTGAAACCATAATAATCAACTAAAGGTGCCTAGAATGGAATCTAAGTTGGATGGGTTAGCAGGGTGAAACCATAATAATTAACTAAAGATGACTAAGGTGAAACCTTAGTTTGATGGGTTGATTAGGGTGAAACCACAATAGTCAACTAAGGATGACCAGGGCATAACTTAAGTCAGATGAGTTGACCAGATGAAACCCTAATAGTCAACCAAAGGTTACTAGGGTTAAACCATAATCTAATGGGTTATCTGTGATAAAACTATAATAATCAGCTAAAGATGACTAAGACAGAACCTAATTCAGATTGGTTGTCCAGGGCAAAACCATAATAGTCAACTAAAGATGACTAGGGTGGAACTATAGTAGGCAACTAAAAGTGATTAGGACAAAACCTAAGTTAGAAGGGTTGACCAAGAAAACCACAATAGTCAACTAAAGATGACAAGGGCAAAACAATAATTTAATGGGCTGACCAAGGTGAAACTATAATAGTCAACTAAAGATGACTAGGGCAAAAACATAGTCTAATAGGTTGATGAGTGTGAAACCATAATAGTCAACTAAGGGTAACTAGGAGAGAGCCTATGTCAGATGGGTTAACCTGGCAAAACCATAATAGTCAACTAAGATGACTAGAGCAAAACCATAATTTAATGGGTTGACCAGGGTGAAACCATAATAGTCAACTAAAGATGACTAAGGTAAAACTGTAGTTTAATGGGTTGATAAGGGTGAAACCATAATAGTTAACTAAAGATGACTAGGATAGAACCTAAGTAGGATAAATTGACTAAGGCAAAACCATAATCATTAACTAAAGATAACTAGGGTGAAACCACAGTCTGATGGCTTGATAGGGCAAAACCATGATGTCAACTAAAGGTAACTAGGATGAAACCTCAATTAGATAGGTTAACCAAGGCAAAACCATAATAGTCAACTAAAGGTGACTAAGTGAAACCATAGTCTGATGGGTTGATCAAGGCAAAACCATAATAGTCAATAGAAATAATAACCCTGATATTTAGAATATTTGAAAGGATTTAAGACTTACCTTTTAGTTATGACGAAGTCAGCATATTGAATAATTTCTTTCCCACATCATGCTCCACTTTTTTGTCCTGGAAATCATTAAAAACAAATAAAAATGTATTTTTCATGTGTTTCATTTTTTATTCATGGGCTTGAGTATGGATAACTCTAATTTCGCCTAAATTTAGAATTAAAGGCATTTTTTAAATGTTACATATATTTTTTTCACAATTTGTGAGGTGAGCCTATGTTTTAACTTGGAGTCAAAAGCTTTTTTAGAAAATGTTGAATATATCTATTTTCCTTTTTAGTGAAAGGAGCTAGTGCTTAAGCTTGTATTCGAAAGTATTTTCACAAAATGTAGAATATATCTCTTTTTCTTTTTAGTGAAGGGAGTTAGTCCTTGAGCTTGCAGTCAATGGCAACTTCATAAATTATTGTAAACAAAATACACTCACCCCATTCTTAGAGTTAAAGGTGTCTTGTAGAAAATGTTGTAACACTCTTTTTTGCGATGAAGGGAAAATTTTAAGAAAAATGTCCAAACTTAAAAAATCAAATTGGGCAATGCATCAATACCATTTAGGGACTAAAAAAGAGCATGATGGCAAATATATAATTTCAAACATCTCTTATCAATAGCCAAAACAAAATGATAATAATAATGATATCCCAAAGGTTAAAGAATTAAATCTTTAAATTTTTCTTCCAAGAAATCATCTAAAAAGACTTGTCTTCCATTTAGGATCCTCTTTAATTATGTATCCTAATTGTTAGAGAATGTAATTTGTCCACCCTAACCTTTCCTAAAATGTCCAAAAGATTTGAAATATTAGCCAAGATCCTTGAAATTTTTTGACCTTATTCCAAAGTAATGCAAAAAAATCACTTTGTTTTTTTTTCATTTTTTTAAATTGTTAATCACTATTTAACAGAAATGCTAGCATGGTTAAAAAGTAATATAATAAAGGTATGGATGATATATATATATATTTACATTCCAACAAAAAAGAGATAAAAATAAGAAGATGATACAATAATGGCTTTTCAATAAAAAAATAGCAAAGGTGAGGTATAAAGGAAATTTGGATATTACCTGAATAAACAAAATTTTTTAATCAGTTCTTCAAAATTTTCTTTTGAACGAGAAGTTTACTTTTCTGAAAATCCATCTCTAGAGGATGTTTCTAACCATACCATGTATTTTCTTTTCAAGCATTAACCTCTAGCATATTGTGCTTTGTTTATTTTTTACCGAATGCTCAAGCTGCCCTTTTTAGGTTTTCAACTCAAAGCCTTCCTTTTTTATCACCTTGGATCAGATGCTCTTTTAGGTTTTCATCTAATTTTTTCATTTTTATCTCTTTTTTATGACTTTTGCCTCTTAAGCATTATAATTCTTTACTTGTCTAAATTGATAAGATTTGGTAAAATATCCCTAACTATCTCTGCCAAAATGAATGCTCCTCCAGAATATGCTTTCTAAACCATGTAAGGCTTTTCTTAATTAGGTGCTCACTTACTTTGTGGATTTTTTTGAACAGAAAGGATTTTTTTCAACACCAATTCTTTTTCATGGAATTACCTCAGACGATTTTCTTGGCATGGGCTCTCATCATTCTTTTTTGGTACATTCAACCATACTGGATTGCCTTCAACCTCTTTTCTTTAATGAAATTTAATTATTCATAACGATCCAAAGCCTACTCAACTTTTTTTAAATTAATCTCCATTAATACCCGAAGTAAGAGGATCTCAACTTTAATTGGTAGAACAGCTTCTGTATCATAGACCAATGAGTAAGGCATTGCCTTACTTGAAGTCCAAACTGAAGTTCAATAAGCCATGAGAATAAAAAGGGGCTTTTCATGCCAATCCTTATAAATTTTCACTATTTTACCTACAATCTTTTTGGTGTTCTTATTGATTACCTCTACGGCTTCGTTCATCTTGGGATAGTATGTCAGCAAATTGTTATTTAAAATTTTTAACGAGTACACACCTTTATCATTAATTTATTATTCAAATTAGAGATCTTATCTGTTTTTAATTATTTGGGGATACCAAATTGAAAAATGATATTGGTCTTCAAGAATTTTATCACTGTTGACCTTGTCATATTTGTGTAGGAGACTGCTTTTACCTATTTGAGGAAGTAATCTATAGCCACCAAGATAAAATAATGGTGATTCGAAGCTATAGGCATAATTGATCTAATAACATACATGCCCTATATGAAGAAAAGCCATGGCTCAGTTATAACGTCTAATTACAAAAATGGTACATGGATCTTGTTAGCATAAACTTGCATTTATGACATTTTTAGGCTTACTTAGTATAATCACCTTTCAGGGTCATCCAAAAATAGCCAATCTCATGATTTGCCTCATTATTTTATGTCCATTAGCATGGATTCTACAAACCCGTTCATGTATCTCTTCGAAGATTCACTATACCTCAACGGTGTCAATGTATCTTAACAATGTCTGATCGTGACTTTTCTTGTAAAAAATCTCACTATCCAGAACAAAGCTCATTACGAGCCTTCTTAAAGTTCTTTTATCATTTTTAAGAACATTGTTCAGATATACTCGATCCATAAGGTATCTGTTGATATCATAATACCATAGGTGGCCTTCAGCTTTTGCTTTAACATTATAATAATGGGCAGGTGACTCATATATACTCATCTAGATAGGGAACACTTTTTACCCTATTTACTTAGAGCATTAAGGCAAAAATGGCCAAAGCATCTGCCATTTGATTATCATTTCGGGGTAAATGAACAATTCCATCTTATTAAATTCTTCTACAAGTTCTAAAATCAACTTTTTATACTATAACAATTTTAAATCTCAGGTTTCCTTTTCTTTATGTGGCTAATAAATTACCAAGGCTAAGTCTCCATAAACTTTCAATGATTGAGCTTTTCTTTTTAAAGCTGCTCGAAGTCCTATGACACATGCCTCGTATTCTGTGACATTATTTGTGCAATCAAAATTTAGTTTAGCAGTGAAAAGATAGTAGTCTCCTTTTGGGGATATCAAGATTGCCCTAATTTTGTGACCTAGAGCATTTCAAGCCCAATCAAAATACATCTTCCATATTGACTCCTTAGGTTGTTCCACTTTTTTTTTCCACTAATATGTTCATTAATTCTTTATCAAAAAAGTCAAAGTCTAAAGGCTAATAATCGTTAAGTGCCTGACTTGCTAGAAATTCAATAATTGCACTTCTTTTTATGGCTTTATGGCTTACATAAACTATATAATATTCTGATAACAAGATCTACCACCTAGATTTTTGTCTTCATAATGTTGGTGCTTTAAAGATGTATTTGATCAGATCTATTTTGATGAGCCATGTAACATGATACAACATACATTGTCAGAGCCTTTTTGCAATCTAAACCAAGGCACAACATATCTTTTCTATCTGGGAATAATTTACCTTATATTCTAGAAACCTTTTACTGTGGTAATAAATAGCCCTTTCTTTCTTTCTAGTTTTGCCGTGTTGCCGTAACATGCATCTCATTGACTTTTTGAACACATGAGGTATAATTTGAGGGGTTGCCTTGTAATTGGTGGTACAACAAAGTCAAATTTGATAAATAATGTTACACTTTTCAAATGCAATTTGGCAATGTTCATCCATTACTTGGATCATGTTTCCAAAGGAGTTGAAAAATTAGATTACATTTGTCTGTAAACTGAGAAAAAAAGGCAATGTAACTTAATCTTTTAAAAAATCTTTTTCTTTTTGCGTGCAAGGAGATGACAATTCTTGAATGGCTTTGATCTTATCAGGGTCAACTTCAATTCCATTTTTCCTTACAATAAAGCCTAAAACTTCCCCTAATCTTACACCAAAAGTGCACTTCGCTACATTCAATTTCAATTAGTACTTCCTTAGCTTTTCAAATAATTTTCATAAATTTGTAACATGCCACTCCTCTTGGGATAACTTGGCAATCATATCATCTATGTATACTTTAATTTCTTTATGCATCATATCTTGGAATAGAGTAACCATTGCCCTCTGATAGGTTACCTTAGTATTTTTCAATCCGAATGGCATAAACTTGTAATAAAAGGTTCCCTACTTTGTAACAAATATGGTCTTTTCCATCTCTTTTGGCACCATTTTGATCTGATTATACCTCGAGAATCCATACCTAAAAAATACATAGTTTTTTGTTATATTGTCAACTAGGGTATCAATATGAGGAAGAGGAAAATTGTACTCCTAACTTGCTTAATTCAAATCCTAGTAATCAACACACATTTCGACTCTCCCATCTTTTTAGAACTAAGATGATATTCGTAACCTACTGCTAGTATTTTGCCACCTCTAGAAATCTAGCTTCAGATTAATGAACTAGCTTGTAGTGTGGTTTTAAGGGTAATTTTTAGTTTATTTTTCTTAACTTTTGCTAAACTAGCTTGTAGTATAGTTTTAGGGGTAATTTATGGACCATAATCCTTCTATCTAGGCTTGGCATATCTTGATAGAGCCATGCAAATACATTTCAAACCCTTTAAAGCAAATTTATCAATTTTTTCTAGTTGCAGGCATAAGAGCATTTTTTATTCTAACTTTTTTTCTATCATCCTCATTATCCCTAAATTTATCACTTTTTATAGGTTTCTCATAGGGCATTATTTGTTCATTATTTTCAGTGAATGGAGAGGCTTATATTCTTTAACATTTTCTTCGAAATCAAATTCATTCAAGCAAATAGCTTATTCAATATTAATCTTTAAATCCTGATTAAAATCATCCATTTCTCTTTGATCAGGAGATTTGTAAAGGTAAAAGAAAGGAAAGAATAGGCAAACAAATATATGGCATGATTTATGTATACATATGTAAAAGGAAAGGGGAATATTAATAAACAAAAGGTTATATGCATTTCATTTCTAAAAATGATAATTTAACATTTTAATTTCTTTTACAAAAATGATATTTAGATATCATAGTGAGTTCTTGGAATTACTCTAGAAATAGCCTAAACATCATAATTTTCTTGGTAATCGTCCAATGTACACCAGTGGATTCTATAATTATTATTCAGTTCCTTATTGTTTTATCCAATGAGGGCCACTTGACAATTCTCGAAAGCCTTCTTGATTACCATTATAACATCCTTGTTTTCTTTTCTTTAGTTTCTGGATTAATGACCTCTCTGCTACAAAAATTTTTTTTGGGAAAGGTAAGAGTTATCTTCTAACTAGATTCTTGACTTATGGCCTGAGTTGACTTTCTTTCTTATTTTTGTTCTCTATCTTCCTTTTCTGATTCTACTCTAACTTAAAACTAAGCACATGTTTGTCTTTTTTACCAACTCTATTGATAGATTGGCATATCCCTTATAAATATCTTTTGAGCCCTCTTGCAACTCAAGCCCCTCTCTTGACCTTTAGTTTCAGGCCTATGTGAGTGCTTTTCAAAGGCCTAGGTTTTGGGATTATAGACCCTTCTACCATAAAATTAGCTTCAACAATTTCAAAGGTTCAAAATAAATAGTCTTTAGCTTTGTCATTTGTCTCAACATATGGTGCCTTGATAGAATTCATGGCTAGATGTTTTTTTCCTCGGATATGCTGACTACTTTTTCATCAATTACAAATTTAACTTTTTAATGAAATGATGATGGTATAGGGCCAGCAAAATGAATCCACGTTCACACCAATAAATAATTATATGCAGGGACTATATCTGTGACATGAAACTTTAATTTGAACTGGCATCAACTGATGTTTAGAGTAATTGAAATAGTCCCTTTGATTTCTTTTCTTGTTCCATAAAATGCCTTGACGACCATTTGGTTGTGTTTAATTTGGCTAGCGTCGACTAGCAAGCAAGATAGAGTGATTAATAGCATTACGTTAAGAGCTTATCCATTGTCAATAAGAATCTTGGGCAATGTGGTGCCATTACAATTTATTGTTATATGAAGGGCTTTTGTGGAAATAGTCCTTCCTTATGTTATTTCATCATTGCTGAATGAAATGAACTTGTTAGCTACAATATTATTTACCAAGCAATCAAGTTTGTTTATAGATATATCCTAAGGAATGTATGCCTGGTTAAGCATTTTTAATAGAGCATTAAGATGCAACTCCGAACTAATTAGTAGAGTTAGCAAAGAAATTTTTATTGGTTTTTATTTTAATTACTCCATAGTCCTATACTCACTATGCTTTATAAACTTGAAAAATTTGGCTACATCATTTTCTCTTACCGATCCTTAAACTTCTACCAGGATATCTTTAACAACTATGGCTTTTTTGGATGTTTATCCCCTTGATTTTGCTTTGGCACCACCTTTGCCACTATCACAGCCAAAATGCCACCCATTTTGTGTTACTTGACTAACATTGGTTATATCGATGGTGGCAAGTTGTCTTGCAGTAGATTCTGGAGTTATTAATTCACCATCATACTTTCATAGCACTTATTTATTGTCCTTATATGGAAAGGGCATTCATACTCTAATAACAAATCTATGAGATCTTTAAATTTTGAAAAGAAAAGCCCTTAGCTGATTGCAGTAAATAATGAGAGGGCGATCAACACCGTAAGGCAATTATGATAGCCCTTTATCAATCATATTAATTAACCTTTTTTTCTTCTGATCAGTTTTTTCATAAAATTCAATTTGGCTGCTATCCATCATATTTTAGATCATGGCTGAAAACTTTGAACATGTTTACAAAGTGTGTCGTGTTGTGAAACTTACAGAAGTTAGCCTTGAGATCAGATTGACTCTTGATGCTTTTGTGATTCTAATTAAGGATTTTGCTGCAATTAGGATTGTCTAAACTTTGTCCATTAGGGTTATGACTTATTTGACATTTTCTTCAATAATCATTTTTTTTAGTGATTAAAGCATTAATTTTGGGCTTAGGATGATCAGGCAAATGATTTGTTGCAAAATTAGGTCCTAAAGCAATATTGAATTTAAAGGTGCTTACTTCAAAAGACTCTAAACCTTTTTCTTAAAAACTGGACAATTTTTATTGTGTAACCAGCCACTGCATGATACTCACAGTGGGTATTTAGATTGTATTAGCTAAGAAATTACCCTCATATGGCTTGGAAAAAATAAGGGCTACTAATTGAGTCTCCAAAATTTTAACAAAAATTTTCTTATAAGAATAAAGAATAGGCTCGTAATGGAGTCTAGGCTTCTTGGTCTTTGGACTAGTTGACTCGTATTAGGGCTAATTTGATTTTGAAGAGGTGGATTTGAGATAGTGGCTTGTGGAATTAATGGAGCAAAAGTTTGGGGTGTATTAAAAGAATAAGTATTTTTAGACTATCAACTTTAGTTTTGGTAATAAGGGCGAGGTCCTTGGCAATAAAGTTGATTAGCAAAATTAATAGCTGAGTCTCTTCTTTTTTTGCCAAGTTTTACCTTCATTCTAGTGAAAAATTCACCAGCTGTGATTTTTCTAGCCTTTACAGTCTTTTTAATCATTTCCCTTCATATAACAAGGTTGGTAAAATCCTTGGTTGCATTCTTTACCAGTTTATCATTATAGGGAGGGCATAGAGTATTTACGAACTGCATTATAGTATCATTCTTTGTCAATGGAAGTTGAAATTGAGAGGCCTTATCTCTCAACCACTGTTAATATTCTTTGAAAGATTCTGTAGATTTCATTTCCATGTTCTGCAGAGTTAGCCTATCTAGTACCTATTTGGCCATGTGTTTATACTAATGCAAAAATGCATTTGCCAAATCTGTCCAACATTAGATTTGGGTATGGTTCAGATCATCATACCATCTGAGTGTAAAGGCTTTCCTAAAAGCAATGAATAAGGAACTTGTCATTCTAAGTATATCTGGCCATTTTTTGAATGAACATTTTGATATGTGCTTAAAGGGATGTAGCGCACTTGTATTTCTCAAATTCAAGCATTTTAAATTTTGGCAGAAGGAATAGATCTAGTACTAAGCTAAGATCTTCAATGTCAACACTGCTATACAATTCAGATCTAATACCAAGCTAAGATCTTTAACATCAACACTTCTATACAGTTTAGCCCCTTCTATAGCTATTAGCCTTCTTTTAAGAAGTTATAATTCCTTTCTCACTCTTTCTTTCAACTTTCTCCTTGCCTTTATATTTATGCCTTTCTTTTTCATCAATACTAGGACTCATTGACTCTTTTTATGCGACTGTGGTTCTTACATCTATCCTTTGTGTAAGAATGTCAAGTTTAATGTGGATGGCTGGTGGCAAAGATATATTTTGGTTATTGGCTGGTTACATATTTTATAGGCCTACTAACTATGTATCCTTAATGTTAACAAGTTGACTTTCGGCTTATACCCCCTTAAATCCCTTAGCAAGAGTATCGATGATAATTTTTTTTTACTGTTGGTGAGCTAGTTCCCAAGCCATGAGTAATTCCATCATTCTAGTAATTTATATTGCAATTTTTCCTATTTTGTCATCGTGGCCTCTTAGACCTCACAATGACTTGCTTCCAATCTTGATAAGAGCGTGCCAAAGCATGAATATTGTCTCCTTTCCATTTTAATTCTAGTCCCATCTTTACAATAGTGATTATAAGGGCTTCCTTTTTTTCAAGCAATCAAGATACCCTTTCCCTTTCTTATCCTAGAGCAATTTGAAGTGACACATTCTTTTCAATGGACCTTTTTAGCTAGAGACAAATATCCATGTGCTCTTTTCTTTCCCTATCAAAAATCACCCCTTTGACTTCTCCTTCCAATGCAATAGCATTCCAAACTTCTAACTCCTCATGAAGCTTAAATATTTCCTCTATTATTCCCTTAGAAGTCCTATTAGAGCCCCCTAATATCTCAACAAGCTTTAGTTTCATATTCTGCTCAATCTAACCATTCTTTATTAAATTATATTTTTCTTCCATTCTCTCAACTTTTTTCTTCTCGCTTTCATTTTCATTCTCAAATTGGTAACTTCTTCTAAAAGTATCTTATTATCATCATTCATTCTTTCTGTTCTTTAGCAGTTTCCTCGTTAATCAGATCAACATCATAAGGCATGATAAGCTTTAGTTGGATATATACTAAAGTAATGGCCCATCTGTGCTAGGAATAATCAAGTTACATCCATAGATTTTTCACCAAGCATCATAACTTGTAGTGATCTGATTCGGTACATGCGCATAACCTTAACTTATAACTTTCTTTCTAATGCAAAGCAGTTGCCTAAAGTAATTTTTTATATTTCTTTCCTTAATATATCAGGTCCATACTAACTATATCCAAAGTCATAGGAATGAACTACCATGACCTATAGTCACTAAACTAGTAAATGTGCATACCCTACAGTGCCTAATATACAAAATAAGGGTAGGAAAAGTAACTTGTCGTGTCGATAAACAAAAGCTTTTGGCAAGAATCAAGTGCTCTCAAAAAATATCATCAGGAGACAAATTCTTGATTGTTTCAACCTATTGATTCTTGGTTTATGATTCGAGCCATTGTTTCTTAATAAACTCTTAAAGAGGGATACAATGGGAAAAATGACTTTGAGCCCAAATATACAATAGCTTAGCACTCTTGAAGTATCTACCTTGACCTCTTTTTTGGCATGTATTGAGTGCTTAAATGATTTCTACTAGGATGGCTGGGGTTGGATGCATATTTCTTTCTAACCAGCTGAACAAGTCTACCACTGCTACTTCTATGTGCCCCAATATCCTCGGAAAAAAAACCAACCCATATACGGCCAAGGTGAACACATCAAAGGCCTTCCCAGTACCAAAATGTACTCAAATATATTCTTGCAAAAACTGTAATGAAATAACACTAGTGTTCCCTTTCTATTCGTCAAAGTAGTCACCTATCTCCAAGTCTTTGTCAAGAACTTCACCTAATTTTTTGTAGAAGCTATCCAGATTGCATTCCTTACAGTAAATGGGCCTTGTCTCCAAAGGTCAAAGTTTGAGCAAAGCTAAAATCTTTTCTATAGTTAGAGTCATGTCATACTGATTAAATGAGAAACACCAGAATGATGGATCCTAAAAATCGATCATACTTAAATAAGTGCTTATCAAACTGTATCATAAGGAGGAGTGCGATATGCCCATACTTTTCAATAAATTGAGCTTGCTTAGTATCTCTCCATCGATCCCATATCTCTGCCAACTCTTCCAAATTATTTTAACAGAGGTCCAAATATGTAATTTTTGGCAATTTTGACACATAACTCTTTGATGTACAATCCCTATACTTTTTCTAATTAAATTTTAACTTGAAATGAACTTCCTCAAAGTCTATAGAAATAATCACTGCATGCACTCATTCGACCATAAAGTCAAACAAATTGATTTGAGTCAAAATTTAATTTTGAAGCAAGTGTCCTTGTATGCATATGAGAAACAATGCACCAAAAAGGAAAAGAACATAAGTATCCATAAAAAGTATTAAAAAACAATTATGACTTTCAAAATAAAATTTTAAATAAATAAAAAATAATTATGAATTATCTAAATAAATGAAAATCATAAATTTTTCAAATAAGATATCAAAGTTAATCAAATAAAATAGAAAAATGAGAAAAAGGTAGCTTTATCTCTTTATGTGTCCCTAATTTTTAGTGACACCTAAATTTGGGCATGGTTTTGACTGGATGAATAGCATAATTCACTATATGAAGTTTAAGGTCAGACCTCTAAATCAGTTCTCCAATTCCTTAAGACCAAAAAAGACTAATGAGGTACCCAATCCTTACCTATCATGGGTCTTTTCAAATAAGGTTTAATTTGAGTGGGAGTATCTTCCATGCTCGTAACAAGGCTAACACATCAGGCGAGCATATGAATTTACACTCGATAGGCTTTACTGGCACAAACAGAGGCTAACTCCCTAAAAAGCAAAGCTACTTCACCTCTTCCTAAAAAATTAGGTCACATATACCCCTTCCATAGATCTGAAGGAGAAACTACTACATGTCCTTAGTGTGTGCGAATGGATAAAAAATTTTTATGATGTAATATTGAAAATAGAACCCTTATCCTAAACCCAAAAAAGGTGAGAAAAATAAAAAATGGGTTAATGCAAAAATCAACAAATAATTACAATAATAGAAGGAAATTTTTATACAAAAAAATAGGAAATTATAATTAAGTATCAGTTAAAATCAAATTAATCAAAATTTAATTAACACATAATTAATTTCAGGTCTGACTCTCTAACCAGTCCCTAGTAAAATCACCAAGCTGTCGCAATGTTGCTAGGACTCAAATCCTGACCAAGTCAACTTAAAAGGCCTTATTTTTATTTATTGATAATCACTATTTTATATTTGTTTTTATTTTTAGGGGCTATATCATTATTAATATTTTTTTATCTTTAGAGATAGGGCTGTTGAGGTGAATTGCTCACTCGACTTAACCCTAAATAGTAATTACAAATGATTTTTTTTTCTTAGAGTCACCAACAATCTATTTAGGCTAGGTGAGATTAGTTATTTACCAAAATTCGTATTTGAGGGTTACAAAACCCCTAAAAACAAACTTTGAACTCTACGCAAATACTAAAGAGTGCTTAAAAAGGTCCTAGAGTTATTTATAATTAAAAGTAAGGATCGACCCTCTCATGATGCCCAAAAATTAGTACCTTATTCATTATGTGTTAACTTAAATTGTAATTTTTATTAAGTTTCATTATCCGATATTTAATTATAATTCCTACATACTAAAATAATATTCTAAATTATTATTTCGTATAAGAAAATTGAGTCTTTAATATTTTTGAAAATCAAATTCTCTTTCATACCTTACTAGAGAATTGACAGAACACGAAAGATTTTATAATTTTCTTTCACACTCTAACAGAGAAACGAAGGAATATGAAAGGTTTTAAAAATCAAAATATCTTTTATATCCCACTAGAGAACTAGAGGAATACAAAAGGTTTTATTTCATGAAATTTGAAAAATCTTGATTTTTTTGAAAAGGATATCTCGTTATTAAAATAATCCATAAAACCCCTCTTGCATTCTAGGAGAAATTTCACTTATTACTTTAACTTGAAGATGTTCCCTTTCTAAAAAATTTTTATTTTATTAAAAATATTAATAGAGTGTCTTAAGACTTGAAAATAGTCTAAAATGATGAATCTATCCCTAATATGTAGTTTTGACATAAAAGTATTACAATAATCACATAAGACTTAGTTCTAATAAAAATTACCAAACTACCCCTAAAGTATACTTTTGACATGAAAGTATCTTAATAACTCTAAAGGACTCAAAAACAATCTAAATAACAAACCTATCCCTAATGTGCACTTTTGATATGAAAGTATCCCTATAATCACATAGGACTTGATTTTAATATAAAAGTACCAAAATGCCCTTAGGGTCTACGTTCGACATAAAAGTATCCGATAACCTTAAAGGACTAAAAAATAGTTATAGAAGACTAAACTATCCTAAATGCACACCTTTAGCAAAAAAACATACCAGTGACTAGATCAAACTTGGTTATAAAAGATACTACTAAAATGCCCTTAGAGATTATCTTTATCTTAGAAGCATCTCGGTGAACCAAAAGGATGTAAAAATGGTAAGAAATGACTTTTTTACCCTATATAGGTAATTCAAATATTAATGTGACTTAAAATGTAAAAATTACAATTAAGCCCCTAAACATTTTTAAAATTAAATTTCATTGCATTTTAGTGAGCTGAAAGAATACAAAAGTTTTTTAATACTCTACACCCCATTAGAGAATCGAAGGAATGCTAAAAATAATGAAAATGCTTCAATAGGGAAATTTAATGTTAGATATGACCATTTTAACTTAAAATGCTAGGTTTTCCTAATGGTTGCTAAACTTTTCAAAATTTACAAATTGGTCCCTACATAATTAAAACATCATATTAAACATCAAAGATATCAAAATCAACATAAAAAATCACATCCAAAAATTAGAAGAGAGGTTCAGCCAATTACATTTACCCTTGGAACAAATTTTTCAATATTTATAAATAAACTCCTAAAGTTTTTAAAATTACAAAAAGACCCTAAAAATCCAAAAAAAATGCATTTCAACATGATAAAATGCATAAAATACATGCCTAAAAGCGTATGAGTGTTTTGGCCAAGCATGGAATGGCTAGAAATTTTTTTCATTTTTGCAAATTAGTCCTTAAACTTTTTATATTTACAAGATAGCCTCAAAAATTAAAAAAAAATTATCATATATACATACATTAGGTTTAGTCAACATGAAATAACCTACAAACAAAATTTTTCCAACTCCATAATCACATATCCAAGCTTTATTAAACATAGATAACATCATTATGTAAGAAATCATAAAAAATAAAAATATAACCATGTTGTTCTAACATATTAACAAGAAAAACCAAGGAAAATAGTATCCTATGTTTATATATAAGACAAATTAAACATCATAGCACAAAAATCAAGATCATGTTAACAACAAATTTTGTAGATAACCCATTTTGTCTGGGCCATCATTCGAGGCTTTGGAGGTCATTATTCTACATCCTTTGAGTCATTTGGATAAACACAATCTAGTTTCCCATTATTTTCGACCAAGGTGAGGATTCAGAGGATGTAAGGTACGTGCAAGTCATATTGGTGCATAGGTATTGATACCAATCTTTCACTTCACTAAAAATTCAAATTTTCACATGTAGTATCAAAATAAGAGGGTTTGGTATTGATACCCAATATGTGGTATCGATACTTAGCATGTTTGTATTAATACAAGCCTTGGGAATAGCTAAAATCATGATTTTTGGCCAAATGTATTGATATACAACCAAAAGTATTGATACAAGCCCTTGTAGTGTCGATACAGGTCTACAAGTCTCGAGACTAAGAACATTTTTGGCTCTTGGTATTGACATAAACTTCTTTGTATCGATACTGGTAGACAAAATTCACTTTGCATACTAATACAAAATGCTTTGTATCAATACACCAAGGCAGTTTTGCCCAATTCAAATTATTTCTTAGCCTTCGCACCATTGGTCTAAAAATCCATCTTAAACATGTTTTTTTTTTCCACCAAAAATCATCAAAATTAATACCAGGCCCCAGCATTGGGCTTATGATTAGGATTAATAATTTCTTTTAAGGCCCAAGTTTACTAAAAATGAGACAAAATCATGTATTGCATGGTTTGTTTGGGGGCATGCTTGCTATTTTTGTATGTTGCAAACCTTTTTAGCCCCTTCGCTCCACTACTTTACTTGTTAGAATCAATGGAAAGAAAGACAACTAAGGATAGTACATGGAGCTATCTACTAATACATGAAAGAAGATCTTATAATGCCCTTATTTTTTGCTCACAAACATTGGCTAAACACGCTTGATATAAAAGAGCCAATTTTGTCTGAGTAAAAAAGAAAAAGACTTGGCATACACCCTTTAAACACTTAAGAAACATAGTAATCATCATTATACTAACAACACTCTTTAATTCTCATAGCTCTCCCTTCTTCCTTCCAAAAATCCCTTTTTTTCTTCCTTTCACACTCAAAAACTCCCTTCCATCTAGACCATAACCAAAAGCTCTTCTATTTTTCATTCTTTTCTTGCTAACCGATAGCAAAGAAAAAAGAAAAAATTGAGCTTTGAGTTGCTGTTCCAAGTAAAAGTGGAAGTTCAAAACTTTTTGGTATATTTTCTCTACCTTACTCTATTTATTTTTTATTTTTCAACATTTGCATCATTCTAGTAAGCCATTCATGTCCCCATGACCATCTTAGGTCTTTCATGCATTATATTGGACTTAGATGTGGTAGTTTTAGGTTTGATGATCTTTTGATGATTTAATGTTACTTAGATGACCAAATGTGCCATATTTTTACTTTTACCATCAAAACAGCCCTTGCTCATGCATCTTTGTCGCATCCACTTTGGCATACTCAACACATACTTAGATATACATTCTAACATGTTTTGAACACATTCGTGTGTTTTCTTGCATTATGATAAATTTCATGGAATAAAAATGCTCTCTTAAAAATTTTAGCATGCTTTCTTTTGGTTAAACATGTTCATACCATTATCCATAGCTTGATTTTAAATGTCATTCATGAGGCTAATTTTTGCATTGTGATAAGTTTCATGGAATAAAAATGCTCTCTTAAAAATTTTAGCATCCTTTCTTTTGGTTAAACATGTTCATACCATTATCCATAGCTTGATTTTAAATGTCATTCATGAGGCTAATTTTTCCATGCATCTTATTTGTCATCACCTTATATTTTGGCCACTTTTCCATTGTCAAAATATCATCTTTATTTGTCTGAATATGTTGTCCATTTTTACTACTATGTATGTTCATCTTATTCATGGCCTTTCTATCAAATGCTTACTCGTTTATTGTAAAAATTTGATTTTTTTTTTTAAAAACACCCAAGTCTATACTACCTCCAATAGATGAAGACATCCAGGTCTGGATTCATGGTTGAATAAGCTCAAAAATGATGTTTTTTAGAAATATGACCCTCTTATTTGTTAAAAAAACATAAAGCCTTAATCTTGAGTTTAATACCCTAATTTGTGGCATGGTCAACGGGTTATTTCATTATCCCAAACTATTCTCAAATTATAGAATGAATTCAGGATGCCGTGTCACACCATTTCTTTCTATCATAGATGTTAGGACATCCTTGGCTTGAGTTTAGTCCTAAGAAACCCAAAAATACTGGAAAACTCCCCATATTTTACTCTGGCAAAAATATGCCCACATTAAAAAATTGTTTCGAGACCAAGCACATTTTTTTTGAAATTTTTTAATAGTTTTTCTTGAAAGAACATCAAATTAGCCTTTCAAATGATGTCTTGTTTCCACCTAGACCATTCCAGATGAAAGAGTTATAATTTTGTCAAATTTTTACTATCTAGAACCCTAAAACTATAGACTTGTATTTTGTTTAGGCCATTTAGCCCTCTCAATAATTTTTTTTTTAATTTTATAAATATTCTTCCTAGAGAGTTTGTGAAATTCCCTTTTTAGAAAGTTATTGTTTATGATTTAACAATACCAAATGAGTTCAAGACGATTTTCGAAGTCCATCATGACCTTTTTCCTTGCACATACATTACTGTTAAAACAAACCTGATTTTCAAAATTACTTTCACCTAGAAAGTGACTTTTTAGGATTTTTGAAATATTTTTCCATTAAACCTTATCGAGTTACCTTTCCAATGGTATCTCACTCAGCTCTAACACCTTCAAATTTGCCCAAAATAATAGAGATAGTGCGATATTATCCCCTTTTTTTAGCATTAGTCAAAATTAATTATTTTTTTTGAATTCCTACTCCAAGGCACTCGAATGTTTCTAAGTTTTCCTAAACCACCTTTATTGAGACATTCAAACATCTCAAAGTGCATTCAATTGATTCCTCATGAAGTCATGTACTATAACACAAACCCTCTAGACTCAGATCAAGGCTAAAACAAAAAGATAATTTTATCTAAATTCTCTGTTTCTATTCTCAAAATACCTTTTCCCCAAAATATTCCTTTTCTCCATAAGTATCAAAATTTTCACTTTTAGGGACACTCTAACCACATTCTCCAAGGGATTCTCTACCTTGCTTTTTTTTCAAAACTTAAATTTTCTTTCTCAAATCTTTTCGAGATTCTTAATCAAACCTTTTAAAAAAATAAAATTTTTACCTTTGAGGATACTCCAATCCCACTTTGCGAGGGCATATTCCAACCCCATTCATCAATCAAAAACTTTAATGTTCTCTATCTCTCCAACATCCCCTAGCCATTTAACCAAAAACTTTTTTTCAAAAACACAAAAAATCTTTGCCATTGGGATACACTAATCCCACCTTCTGAGAGGATACTTTAACCTTGCCTTTTAAATTTCACACAAAATTCAAATTTTTTCTCCTAGACACCCTGGTTTATTAATCAAAACCTCCTTCTTTTATCCCTTAAGTTGCCATTGAATCCAAACACATCTCACAATTGTCATTTTGATTATTCTTCAATAATCAAAGATGATTACAAGATAAATTCTGATTATCCCTTCTTTTTTTTTATGTTTTTCTATGTGTTTACTTTTATGCAGCGTAGTTATGTTCTCATTCATCTCACCAACATGTTTCCTTTTGTAATGACCATTATGTATTCATATTTTAAAAATTATTTTCAAAAAATTACAAGGTAATGTTCTATGTTAGTATCTCTCCAGTGCTTGACACGGAATATCCAAAATTTTAAAATTCAATCAAGAGATTATTTTCATTAAAATCCCCATGTTCCCTACGGCTTCAAGGTGCATAGGTGATCTAATTTTTTTTTTAAAAAAAATTCAAGCATTAAAGGGATTATTTCAAAATAATGATGAAGTGGAATCGATTTAACTAAAACAGAAATGAGATATGGATAGCCGTACCAATTTCGATCATTGTGGGAGTGCTAATCTTTCCTAATGCATAACCAACTCCTAAACCTAATTGATGAATCTTTGGACTTTGCAAACATTAAAATTGATGTTTTGAGTTTCATAACTCAAAACATTGTTTTTAATAGGCACTTGATCATGCCTAGCCTAAAAAAAATTAATGGCGACTCCAAGTTTATGGCCACCTCATGGTAGCCTTTCAAGACTAGTAGGGTGAGCTATTTTTCTAGCTATCTTTCTTTATTTCATATTACTATGCCTCATTCAAATCTCGATTAAAAGATAACCCAAAGGCTCTAACCAACATAACCAGACCGCATCATATTTTTTCAAGTCATGCGTGTTCCTTTTGAAAACCCGAAAAGGGGTATGTAGCAACAACTGCAAAAGAAGGTATGACTTGTGACATTCTACTTTAAGGTACCATATTGTTTACCAATGTGGCATTCACTGGTTTAGCCAATTTTCCCCTAGGATTATTAACCATAATCTTAGAACCTAAGCCTTCAACTTGGTTCACCCCATTAGTAGCTAACATTATCAATTCTATGATTTTGGCTGATTGTAGCTTAAGCTCCTCTTGGCTTCTCATTATCTTTTCCAATGCTTATTCCATTTTCTCTATCTTAATCATTGAGTCATTCTCTATAATCCTAAGATATGAACAGGTATTATATCTCTTTTAAATAGGTAACTTCACATTCTTCCGTGTGTTCATTGTCTCTTTCCTTAGATAATGACACTAAATTAGAACTCGTGTTATGATTAATATGCATGCTATGGGATGAATGCAAACTTACATATATATACAAAAAGAATATGTCTGTAAATGAATGCAAATGTATGAATAAAGTCAAAGGCATTAGCTAAGGTAAGAGCTTCAATATAAAACTATCACTAAACCCATTCATAGACCAAGTTTAAGTATCTTTCCCATACATAAAATAGTTTGATTTCATTATTAAAGAAAGTAAAGCCATCACTAATTTTCTCCATCCACTAGGACAATACTTAAATTTCGCTCTTCTTCCTTGAGGGGTACATTAGTTGCCAATGGTGATCCGAGGTCTACCTTAACAATACTCTAAACTTGTTGCAATCAAGTAAGGGCATAATTGTTCTTTCTCTAGCTTACTACCAATCTAGATGAGAGCTTAACAACCTATTTTATGCTCCTTTTGGCTCTAATGTTACACAAGTCCACTTTTTTTTTTGATTCCAACCCCTCAAATTCTTATTCACTGGATGACTTGTTAACCCTAATACTTTTTAGAGTAAGCTTAGGTCTTTAGTTATCCTTGTGCAATTCCTTCATATTTTGCCCAGATGTCCTTTTTTTACTAATGTCCTTTAATTTTTGTTCACAAATAGCTTGTTTATGCTATAACTATCCATTTTCTGCCTACAACCGACCAATCTTTGCTTGAAATGTTGCCCTTTCCAACTCGAACTCTTTCTTTAACAGTTTAACCTTAGTTAACGATTCTTATAATAGAAGAATCACATCATCATCTAAAACCAAAATAGTGTCATCGATCTACCTACCTCTACAATCTTCGTAAGCTAGAGTTATATTACCTTGGTAATAAGCCAACTGCATACAATAGGTCTACCTTCATTCACTAGCCACGACTTGTATCTTCTTTATATAGCCATTCCCTTTATAGACAAAGTTTGATTCACTGATATCATGAATTAAAGGAATGAACTGCTAGGACTCAAACTACCTCTAAACAAAAAAATTGCATAGTTGACTCATCCTGATAAACCTAATAGGGGAACCAATGATGTCATCCATATCTGTATAACATGGCTCAAGAACACATCTAACGTGCTCTTTAAGAGACATTATCCTTTTTCAAATTTTAAAATATGACACCTATTAATCCTTTATACAGTTCCCTAGCTATTATTTCCTAAAAAGTTCACAACTAGGTGAGAATGGTCTTAATACATATTCAAACATTGGCTTTGACATCCTTCCAAAATTGACTATGGATCTGTACCACAACAGTGCATACTTGAGAAATCTATTTTTAGCTTTTCTTTTACAAAAATTCAGGGACTATATCATCTTAGCTAGAATTATAATGGCTAGCTTAATATTGTACCTTAATCGATCAAAGAAATCAACCACTGCTCTGTTGATATACCTTAAAGTTAGAGAAAAGATAACCAACCTACAAATGGCCAACACAAAAATATCTATTTTCTTTTTTGGATCTAGAAAATAATCCATCAAATTCTATAACTTATGCCATGGTAAACAATCACTCAATTATTGGACCACATATTCCCAACTCACAACTCAAGTGTTTTGATAATATAGTCAATTGCTTTTTGAGCAGTAGTGGACTAGAATCCTTGATGTAAACTCGTTTGGGAATCATATGCTTGACGTATAATAAAGTAGCATATCTTTAACTATTGGGACCATATTGTCCTTATTAAAAGTGAAGCACCAATATCTCGAGTTTCAAAATTATTATGGCTTGAAGTAGACCCTCATCCATTTTAACCTAGATTAGAAATGCAATATCCCTATACTTTTAGGTGAACAAATTCTTCTCGATACTGTCCCATTGATCCCATTGGCTTGCAAATCTAATAGGTCATTCTGTGAATCGATCTAGACTCAGATTGAAATTAGTAAGACATATCTAATTTTCGAAGCATCACCATATTTCTTTTAACTCCCTTCCAATAGATCTTTCACCATAGTATACTTTTCTTTTATCGAGACCATACGTTTCCCCATATCCAATGACCTTTTAGATGGGCACTATCCCTTTTATACCAATAGCTTTTGGATGTACTAATGATGATGCTAGAATGCATGCAAAACAAACAAGGTTATGAATTAGTCATATGATCAATAAACATCTCAAATATTCTGAATGGCCCTAAAAATTTTGTTCCTAGGAATTGCGACTTTTGCAGAATTGAAGGACACATTTAGTTTGATATTAGGGTACGTAGCCTATAACAATGCTCTAAAAGCATTTATTGTATCTTAGATGATATAACAACTTGACCCATTAATATATGGTTTTACTTTAGAGCATTGATTCCTTTAAGACACTTTGTTTGAAACTGAGCTATCATGATGCCTCTAATTTTATCATTAGCTGTCAATCTAATAGCATATGGCATGTTCAAATGTTCTTGACACTATGACATCTATGATGCAAAAACCCCAAGGTGTTTGTTCACCTTAGCAAGATTTTATTTTCTAAACATGTTTTAGCTGTCAACTGGATAGCCAAATAGCGAGTTATAATCAATGTAAATATTTTCGTATCGATAAGACAAAAAATATCTCAAGTAATAATGTTCATTCACCACCACTCAAGACCAAAACTCAAATAAAATAAAACAAAAAATGGTTAGAAACATTTATCTCGGTTGTACCTAATCTTTGGATACCCATAGAGTTTTGGGTATAGTTAATTGAATTTGGCTCTTATGGTTCATTATAATGTTTAAAACAATGTCTCATATAGTGGTTCCTAAATTGTTCCCTTTAACAAGTAAGAATAGCCAAGGCAACCTAATCCTAGGCTTACCACAGGGTTGACAAAATAGGTTCCATCTAGATGAGTAAATTGCTTATAGTCATACTTACAAATCACTAAAATAATTGTAATGAACCCTGGAGGCTTTGGTTGACTAAGCAGATTATTAATCATGATCTATTAATAACCCCATTAATCCTAAAATAGATATATTCTTCCCCCACACAGTACTCAATGAAGAGTCTAATGTATATGCTAGTGCAGTGTGTACCAAGAAAAGCTCCAAACATCAATCTATCTTTATCATTTGAGATATAGAATTTTGCTTATTTTTATTAGCAAGCACAACCTCAAAATTTTATTTTTAAGAGCTACAACAAGGTTAGCAAGCATAGCAATATCACAATAATCAATCAATAAGCATAACAATAAATATTGAGGGGATTATAGTTGAATACCAACTAAAACTAAGAAAAAACATATTCAAATAACATGTGACTAATTTGAGGCCTAATTTTCTAATGCATCCCTAGTGGAGTAGCTAAAAAGCTATCATAATATATCGAGATATGAATCTCAACATATCAGAACAGACAACACTTCAAGTCATTGTAGGGCCCCAACTGTTAGAATGAATCACTTTTTTGAACTTCTCACACCAAAATAAAAGATGGTTACATTAAAAAGTCGCTACCAATCCTTTGAGTCTAGCTGTGATCAGGCACCTATTAAAACAATTCACTAAAGAGTTATGAAACTCTAAAAAAATGATTTATGACTTGCATATATCAAATAGTTATAAAACTAGGCTTGAGATTTGGTTACACCACAAGTAAGGACTCGATCCCTCTTGTGATGCCCAAAACTTGGCCAACTAATCACACATATCCGAATTACATTTTTCTCAGTTTCAATTAACCAAATATTCAACCGTAATCCTCTTTTATTCATGAAAAACAAACATATACCAAAGAAAAATGAAAACATGTATCCTAAGACTTTCATCGGGTACCCATGAGAGCAATCGAATTTTGGTCCGATACTAACTCAAATCTGCAACTTAATTAGAGGGAAAAATATTTTCTCAAATTGAAAATTTCACAAAAGTGTATGACTCTACAAATATTTACAATGACATATCAAATTAAAATCATTTACAAAACTAGACTCCATTTAAAAGAAATTATAAAATAAGACACAAGAATTAAATTGAAAAAATTAATTTTGAAAATAAAGCTAAAAAATCAATTTTTTATTAACTTGAGAGCCTTCATGTGACCACTAAGAACATACTATGAAACATCCTTATGCCTACTGACTCTCTAAATGATACTTCCGGAATCAAGTTTGAGGCATCCAAATGCCTCAAAATGGTGGACACCTAAAATATAAAGAAACCAAAAAATGCTTGACAATTTTGACATTTCAAGGTCTCTAAATTTATTCTAGACTATTCCAAACACATAGAATCACAAACTAAAATTCTTATGAATCTTGACTCAATATACTTCAATGCAAAACTACTCAAAAAATCTCGAAAAATCATTTTGGTTATCAAAGGAATTTTTTCTTGGACATCGTTGCATCACATAGCATGTCTAAATAGCTTACTTTCTAAATTTTCTTTGTGATTCGTCTAAAATATCCATAGGATAAGCAAAACACGATTTTAAAGCTTACTTAATCGATTTTTATAAAAATATGAGAAAAGTCTACAAAAATGATTATCCTTATTGAAAATTGTTTGTATTATAGCTCAGGAGCTAAAATAGAGCCATCCGAATAGATCATGTTGCAAAATTTCTTTCGAGCATGTCCAATCATGAAATTGAATGTTTCAAAAGACTATTACACTAGCCATTGAATGTGGATTACAGAAAAATACAAATAAAAATTGATAGCACTAGAAACATAAACAAAAATATTTCTTTTTATGAAACAATTATGCTAGAAAACTACAGTAACTTTGTAATAATGTGTGATCATGAACACTTATTTCTAATTTTTCTAACAAAATTTCAAATGTTTGAACATCTAGTATGAGGCTAATTACATGTTATGTATGTGAAAGGTAGAAAACAACAAAATTCTCTAAGAAACTCAACCTAGAACTCTAACTGCCACCAAAATTCAGAGTCACATGAGTGGCATGTTTTTTGTTGCATTTATTTGTATTCATTTATTCTTAACAAGTAAGAGGTACACCAATCAGCAACCAAATGACTTTAAACAACCATACTAGACACACCTCAATTATCCCTAATGGATCCCATTAAAGCTTCATAAGTTTAGCTCGCAAAAACTAATGAAAACACTTAGAAAATATATTTTTATGCTCTAAATCAGCTCTAAATTCAAGTATTTATTCATTCCCTAAGTTGTTCTTGAAGAACTTATTTAATAAAATCAAACCTCCTCTTACTCATTGATTGAATGAGACAAAGCTTGTTCTTAGGGTTTTTTTGTGAAAACATGAACAAAAGTGCTCCAAAAAACTTTCAACAAACATGCAATAGACTACCTATTTTATTTACTATCAATGAATCAGCCACAATCCTAATCTACTAAAATTGAGTTAGCCAAACATACCTAAGCTATAACATGCTCATCTAAAAAATCATTCTCAATTCTTTTCATTTAAAAACCAATCATAAGGAAACAAGCTTATCACAACTCAATAATCATGATTATCAACTCAACTAAGAAATTCAACCATTTAAGCTCAAATTTAAACATTTAAGTTTTTCAACAAATTAAGTCTAAATTTCAGCTTACCCAAGCTCAATCTAACTTGATTCATCAAAATTTCATCACAATATAATTACCAAGGCTGAACCAATATCTACCTAAAATGCAAAGTAGCTGAACCTTAACCATGCTTTTCTACCTTGGCCAAATCTTACTCTTATCATTTTGAGGTTGTTTGAACTTAGATTAAGCCTAAAAACTAAGTATTACAACTTCAAACTTCATGATTTCAACTCAATATAATTAGATATTAGCCAAATCAAGCTCAAAACATCATAATCTCATAAAATCAAAGAAGCCAAACCTAGAATTAAATATTTTCTCATATTTGAACATTAAGGTTATCTTAAAAACCAAAGATTTGAATTTTTTACTCCATAATTTCAACTCAAGATCTTAGATCTTAAGCTTAACTAAGTTTAAAACATCAAGATCTAGCTAAATCTAAGTGATGGAAGCCTAATCTAAGGAGTTTTTCATGTTTGAATGCTAGGTTAGGAGATCTAATTTGTTTTTTCAATTAATCATCAAATCTGTATCAAATCATCAAATCATGTATCAAATCATCAAATCTAACTAAAACCTAGCTTGAATCAAGGAGTTATCATCAAATAATGAAAATTCATCACGGTCGAAATCAAAAGAGTATTAAATAAGCTTGGTCAAATCATAAAATCACAAAATCAAGTATAATACAACACTACATTATGTTAATGAGCCAAAAGAAAAGAGATAAAGAAAATATGTTACTTAATCAAGCCTCTCCTCTACCAAGAAAATGAGAGAAAGTGAGAATATTCAAGAATATCTAAAGTGTTTAAAATACTAAAAAGTGTCTAAAGTGTGAAAATGAATAGCCATTCACCCCTGTTTATAGGCCCAAATGCTAGTGATTTTATCCTAAATCACCTTAGGGTGAGATTAAACTAATCACTAACTTCCTTAACTAAATTAGGATCAAAATTTCCATATTAAAAACATGTAAATTCGAGTAGACAATGTTATTTTTGTAACATCCAGTTGGTTGAAGTGTTTAAGTAAATATGCAATTGATTGTTCTATCTTGTAATAAAAATATCTTTTAATGACCTTCCCTCTAAAAATTTGGAATTTCATATCCCGAATCTCTAAGATTAAACCCTTAGAAATTCTTTACACCTTAATTCTTAACGCCTCTACATGATCCAATCTCAATTACACTCTTCTAACCCAAAATTCATATTCAATTTCATTTTGGTGTAATCAACTTTGAAATCCAATCTTTAAAACTCATCCAATTTAAATTCTAAGCAAAAACTTGACTTTTTATAGTTTACTTTGCTTATAGTTGACTATTCACTTATTGTTAACTTTTGATTTTTAGCTTCTAAAACAAGTCTTTTTTTATCCAAATGACCTCAATAACCATTCTAATCACTTCAAGAGACATATACTAGTCAACTTATAACATACTCGAATTTTTGAAACCCAAGTATCCTATTTTACAAATCTAGTACTTATCCCCTAAATCAAACAATTAAACTTAAATGTCTTATTTCACTAAACTAAGCCTATGGAAACATCATAAAACCTCAATTAGACCTTGCTATCACAATTAGACGTTGTTCTCACCAATATCTTATTTGAGAAGACTAGAACCCAAGAAATTTCAATTAACCCTTAAAACTAAAAAAAAAAGTCAATTAGGGGTTTGGATAAAGTGAAGTGTCCATATCTCCTTCATTATGCCCTAAATCAGTACAATCTAGCTATATATTATCTCGAGTTGAGTTTTCATGATTCTAACTTTTTTATATTTAATCATAATCCTTTAAAATATTTGGATAATTTTAAATAAGTAGCATAAGTTTTAAAAATCAAAATTCACTATGCTTCTTAAAGTGTGGCAAAGAACAAAGTTTTATTAAAATAGTTTTTTCAGGGTTTGGTTTTAAAAGGGTATTTTTGAATTAGGTAACCCCATGACATCTTCCCCATTAAAGTGGCTAAAGAATCAAGATAAGGCCTTAGTCTAAATATATTTTCTTAATTTTTTTAGAAAATACTTAATCAAATTTTCATGGGCACATTGCCATTTTAATTAGGCAAAGAGAGTTTGGCTGCAACATATAATTATCGTAGCAATATCTCTGTCAAATAATAATAAACCATAAGAAACAGGTCAATTTAGAATATGCCTCTTAATTAGCCTCAATTATTTAAAGAAACAATCAATTAATGGCTTCGAGACAAGTTTGGCCTTAAATTGTGACTAAGGAATAAAGTTTGAGTGAAAATTAAACAAAGTTTAAAAAAAGTAAAAGAGATAAAAACTTGATTTTTAGAAAATTTTTGAAAAATGGGTTAAAAACAAAATAATTAAGAACTATTATAAAATTTGATAATTATTGTAACATGAGACACTTTTCCAAAACTTTTGAGAAAAGGGTGAAAGTTGAGATTTAAATCAAAAAGGAATTTCTAGAAAAAGCTTGAATTGATATTTTTTCAAAAACATAGGAGAACTTAAGATGAGCCTTAGAAAGACCTATGAACGCTTAATGACCACCCAACAATGTTAAACAAGCTCATTCCAAGGTAATAGAATTCCTCAGAAGAGTAACGACATGAAAATTATGAATTATATCCTATTATGAAATAAGGGATAGCTCCTGCTATTGGACTCTTGAATTTATTCTTGACTTAAATGGACTTCGCTTAGGGCTAATGATATGTAATTGGAAAGATAACTTAATGAGGCTTTATTCAAAAATTATGAGAAATTCCTAGAAAATCATTTTTAAGGTGAAAATATTTTTTGGACTGCAGCACTAGTAGCAGGGTAAGAAATTCACACAAGGATCATAGAAAAATCCCCACTGACTTTTTCAGACTAGAAAAGTCACATTTGATATAATATTTGAAAGGTAATTAAATGTAGTTTAAGGGAAAATTATTTAAAAATTCAAGAAAATAATTTGATAGGTCAAAAATAGGACATCATTGGTATTGATTGCTAAAATCGAGGGTATCAAATAGCATATCATAAAAATTTATAACTCTTTTTTATAGTCTCAAAAAATTGCTTTCAATAACTCTTCAAAAGCTAGCTTAAAGTTCTTTAAAAAAATATGTAAAAATTTTCAAAAAATCATTTGGTAAGTGAAAACAATTTTTAATTAGGCCTACTATTGCTATTAATAGCAAAACTAGAGTAAATGAAAGTTCTTCTCTAACGTAACTACCCAAGATAATGCTGTAATTAACACCTGTAAATAGTATGCTAATAAATGTAATTTGAGCCCAACGGAGTTGGCACTCAACTAACTCAATGATTATATAATAACGAATGAAATCCTTTAAAGCGATCCCAAAGCATCCGAATACTCTTTTCATCTTTTTGCCTTAGTACTTACCCTGTGGAATACTTATCTTCGACCCTTATGAAGCATGAGAAGGCTTTTTTAAGGTTGTAACAGCTCTTAAATAGTAGCTAACCATCCCCATGACACTTTTTAATACTCAACATACAAGGCTCATGAACAAAGCTCCATGTTTATAGACTTAAAAATCAGTTTTGATTAGTTTTGAAACCTAATTATTGTGGCCTTTCTAGCTATGAATCCAAGCGTCATAAAACTTAGTATACCCTAAGTTTATGACAAGAAAGGTGGAAATCAATAGACTAATGTTAACTCATTAATTGAGCCGACTATCACCTAACCTAAAGAAGTTTTAGAAACTAATTTTTTATTAAGCAAGCAAAAAATAAAACCATATATCAAACACATGGAAAACTTATCAAAATATCATCCAAGTGATAGCAAATAAAAAACCATGGCAAAGCAAGCAACAAAAGCTAAAGCATAAAAGAGGCAATAACCAAAGACCATACTTTAACATGTAATGAACTAAACTAATTTTCATCGAAAAAGAAAACCCACACAAGATCAAGGCTAGAGCATATCATGGTCGAAAGCTTCATGGATCCTAGGAAGCATTTTAATAACTTAAAATAATCAAGACATAAATCGAACACATGGTAAACATCAAAAAGATCATGAACCAAGGAAAATGCATGAGATCATGTTAATTGCATGAAATGGTCAAATTATGTAAAAACTAGGGAGCTAGCATTTTCGTTATCCAAACATCAAACACATAGTTCACTACACATATTCATGAAAAGAAAGCATCAAAATCACTACAGATATTAATGAAAAGAAAGCACCAAAATGCATTCAAACATGAACATCGCAACTTGACCAAAACATAAGGGAAACTATACCATGGTATTTTCATGCTAAAATGTAACATAGAATATAGAAAAAAAGGATATAGGAATTATACCTTATAGATTCACAACTTCAAGATCTTCTTTAGCTTTTTCAAGCTTTTCCAAAGGACTTTTTCCTTTTTTATGAGAATAGCCAAATCTAACTTAAAAAGATGGTGCCTATTTATGGTGATTTCATAAAATTGCCATTTTAATTTCTAGAATGGTATTATAATACCATATTTTTAAATATAGGATGGCCTTTTTATGATGCCAAATGTCTATAAATTATATTATTTGGGTAAAGCCCATGATGCCCTTAAACTAAAATGAATATTACAAGACATACCTTGGACACATTAATATATTGAATTTGGCCATGGAGAAATCAATGTACTCACTTACACATTTTACTTTCTAATCTAATTAATTCTTTTCAGATCTTAAAAAAATTTAATTAGATGTTTCTTCTAGATAAATACGCTTTGATGGTGTTCCTCTAAAAAAATGCAAATTTTTCAGTCATAACCTTCTCGAATTAAGTGCTTGGAATTTGTTTTCTAATGTACCTCATGGACCAAAACTTAATTACACCACTTTAATCTCCTCTACATGCTTAATTTCTTTATGATTTAATCAATTTTGGATCCTAAGCTCTCGAACTCTTAAATTTAAAAGTCAACCTTTCATCTCAGATTTAACATTTTGGTTGACTTATAATCTTGTTAACTTTAATTTTGACTTTTAAAAATTAAGCCATTTTAGATTTTGATTTCTTCCAATAATAACTCTATCTTTTCCAGAGGCTTAAATAAATCAACTTGTGTCCTTATTTAATTTTATCGTGACCTAGGCTCCTCATATTACAACCCTAGGAATTCGTTTTTTGGGATTTTCCCCTGGGAATGAACTTAATTATACGACATTGCCTTTCTCTTCATACTTAATTTCTCTGTGGCATAATCAACTTTGAATTTCAAGTTTCCTATCTTTTCAAATTCGAAAGGTAACTTTTCATCCCACCTTTGAGTTTGACCTTGATTTTGACATTTTGTTGGCTTTTAGTTGACTTTTTTGGATAAAACTTTTCTGTAGCTCTAATGGACTCAATATTTTAGCTTGCCCTCTATTGAATCCTTCTTCACAAATAAGTGTGGTCAACTTCACTTTTTGACCACATTCTTCATTTTAGCCTATGGTTGGCTTTAGTTTGACTTTCAAAATTAGGTCTTGTTTAGACTTCAATGGTTTTAATTAGCCATCCTATCTTATTCAAGAAATTAAAATGAATTAGGGTGTACCTTTAATTTCGATTTTCCATGATTCTATTCCCAACTTTAATATACTTGGTTTGGTATATTTTCAATTTATTCAATTAAATCCATGTATCAACCTTTTTCCCATATTAGGTTTTTTAATACATGTCAATTCTTATAATGATCCTTAGTATCACCCATACTTTATACAAGAAGTTCCATGTTGAGAAATTTCGGTGGGCACATAAGAACTAGGAAAAAGATAATTAGGGAGCTCAGACAAAATTAGGTTTCTATAGCTACCCCTCTTTGGCTACTGTTAAGAATTAAAATAAGGCAACCATAGACATAATTTTGTCCACGATGCAAAGGGCTTTGTAGTACGAAAAGGCTTTTGCTGTGCTTGCTTGCCTTTTTTCTCACTAAAAACCTAGATTGAGCTTAACCTCCCTCCAAGTGCCAACTCTATTAAGCTATACAACATGGCCAACTATATTTGACTTTCTACGCTGAGTTTAACCTCTCTTAAGGTGCCAACTTCACTAAGCTTATAACATAGCCAACTTCCTTGAAACTATAGGCCAACATTATTAAGGCTAAACTCTACATTAGGCTTAACCAAGTGTAGGCCAACTTAAAAGGATCTAAACCTGCCAGATGCATCGAGCTTGACCAACTATGGGACAATTCACTAAAGCTAAACCTACCAGCTATATTGGGCTTAAACAACTATGGGCCAACTTTACTGAGGTTAAACCTACCAACTGCATTGAGCTTGACCAACTATGGGCCAACTTCATTAGGCTAAACTTGCCAACTACGTCAGGCTTGACCAGCTGTAGTCCACCTTTGTTGAGGCTAAATGTGCTAGCTATGTAGGGCTTGACCAACTATGAGCCAATTTTACTGGGCTGACCTACTAATTACATTATACTTAATATTTAATCCTTGAAAGAGTTTATCTTACAAAGTACTTGCATAAATTTTTTGAAAGATTTAAAATTTCCTTGAAAATAACTTTTACCAATCATAATCCAAGACTAATTTTTTTCTTTTTTATGAGTTTGAGTAATACTAAAAATAAAAGAGTAATAGAAGTTTCAAATGTCACCTCAAGAGACTTAACCATAGAAAAACATAGATATCGCCACCCAAGGCTTTAGTTTCGGATAACCCTACCATAAGCTTCAAATATACCACTAAAGACTTTATTCATTTTGGCTATCAACATTGAAGACTTAAATTCTAGATGTCACCATCAGAAACTTTGGATAACACCACCAAAGACTTAAATTGGTTTAAGATGTTTTGGTTTTCACTGCTAAAGATTTGAGTTCTAGATGCCTCCATAAAAAGCTTTGGATATACCACCAAAGACTTGTATCCATTTAGGCCATCATTATCGAAGACTTAAATTCTGGATATCACAACCAAATATTTGAATTTGTTTTGGGTATTACCATCAAAGAATTAACTTCTAGATATCAATACCAAAAGCTTTGGATAACAACACCAAAGACTTGAAATTATCCAAATTATCACCATTGAAGACTTACAACTGTAAATGGCTAACAAAGGTTGATGTAACTGTAGTTACTAAGCAAAGTGTAATGGTGTAAATGATTCTAGAAATGCTATCATTGCTCGATGAAATCAAATAATGCAAATGAATAAGTAAGAACTAATGTAAAGCTTGCTAAATGGTGTACATAAAGATGTACAATGATACATAAGCCTCCCATAATAATGCACATTCATAAGAAATAATGCATGAGTAATCGCCTATGAATAATTTGAATGCTTCACGATGTGAATGTAAAGATGGCACTAACACTTCATGGAATTATGTAAATGCAATTAATCACAAATAATGCGAATGCCCAATGCCCCAATTAATGCAAATGTTCATGAAATGATGCAAACATCTGAGTCAACAAGTTGCAAATGCATGTGAAATGAGACAAATGCAAATGGAATGATGTATATGCTTATGAATAATGATGCTAATACAAGTGAAATGATGTAAATTCAAAGGGTGAAATGATGCAAGTACAAAGGTAAAAAATATTATACATATACCCAAGAGACGAAACAAATACAAATGTCAACAAATGGTGTGAATGCATGTAAAAATATCCGAGTGCATGTAAAATAATGCAAATATAAGAATCAATAATGGTGCAAATGCACTTGACAATGTAAAATGCAAATATCAACCAATGGTGCAAATGCTTAATAAATGATGCAGATGCAAAGACTAACAATAATGTAAATAAACGTGAAACAATGCAAATTTGAAGGTCAACAATGATGTAATCTATATGAAGCGATGTATATTTTGATAGATAATGTCCAAAACCTAAGAGATTATGAAAAATATGCACATGCTCATGATGCAAATTGTCAAAACTTTGGTTAAGTCTCTCTTGGACCAGGCTTAACCTTTCTAATCATTTCTTTTAGATTGAGATATGCTTTAGGACTTTCATGCTCTAGGAAAAAGATCATCCCTTTTTCAAAATTTTTACCATATCTTTGCCCTGATGATTTTCAAATTCTTACAAGAGATATATGCCAAATTTCCATTTCACTTCTTCACGTCCATGGATTAGGTCATATCTAAATTCAGTTTCCCTTTGATCAGAAGAACACTTACCTCTTTTCATGACATCTTCTTATTAGGTTTTTCAAAACAATTACTTTATTGAAAAATTATTTTGTTCAAAGTGCTTTTCTAGTGAAAATCCCTAGGTTAGCATGATATCCAAGTCTCTTAAAGACTGATGATCTCTTGTTAGAAGATTTTTAAAATGGAAAATTGGTTTCTTCAACTTAGTTGGAATTTAAAAAGGGCTTTGATTAGTCCAAGAAACTTTTATAATAGACAAAATGCACTCCTTATTTTTCCAGGCTCGTAAATGTAGCAATCCTTAAAAAACATGAATTCGTTGAAAACCAAACAAATTTGATATTCTTTTAAGCTTCTACCATCAATACTTAAACTGGCACCAAGATTGGCCATGATGGCTTCAGGATTATAAGGATAATTTAGAATGGTGAAAAATTTTAATTCTAAGTGTAAACACCTTATTTTATCCGGACCAATTTTTAGCATCCTAGCAGCTAAGTAAAAGATGATAAAATCAAAAAAATTGAAATAAAAGCTAGGGGACAACTGCCAGGCGCCATGTCACCAGGCATTATTAGGCGACATGGTGCCAGGCGAAAAAAATTTTTTGGGAAAGTCTAAAATTCCTAAAATGCACTATTAGGTGTCGTGTTACATCATGTTTATCATTTAATTGATAATGCTTGATAAACAAACAAAACTGATAATAGGATTTCCTAGCATTACTTCAAAAGATAGAACTTTGCATGAACTTTGTCTCATGTTTAAACACCAAGAATGAACTCTTAGGGCCACAATCAGTCTTGCTATAGGACCCCACATCTTGGAAATTTAAGTGGTCATGGACTTCTTGTACCTTCAAAGAAGGGATAATTTTAATATTTAAAGCCTTTGAAAATCTAGAGCAAGATTGACAAACCCTAGGCAAAAGGCCACCTCACTAAAACTGAAGAAATCCCAAAACTAGCCATTGGATTAGGCCTTTAAAGTCATCATCCTTGCATCAATTAGACAGGCATTTGCATCTTCATGCATTATGCAACATTTAACATCTTATAGGTATTAGTTCTTGTATGTAAAAGTCAAATTTATAGGGAATCTACGGTACCATTTTTTTATTTTGAAAAACCTAAATAGGCTACAAGTAAGTACTCTTGACCTTAAGTGCTCATTAAAAATCACCTAAGAAAGGCATCTAAACTCATTTCCTTCTAGTCCTAAAAAAGTGGGATGTTTATCGAAGCCTACACAAGCTGGTGGCAATTACCTAACTCAGTCCTCAAAGAGCAAGATACTTCCCTACCACAAAGCTCACACAAGTTGGTGGTAGCTACCAACCTCAATTCTCAAAGAGTAGGACGCTTCTCTACCACAAAGCCCACACAAGCTAGTGGCAACTACCTACCTTAGTCTCTAAAGAGCCGGATGCTTCCCTACCTCAAAGCCCACACAAGTTGGTGGTAACTACCCATCTCAAACTTTAAAGAGCATGACTCTTATCAAAGCTCATACAAGCTAGTGGCACTTGTCTACTTTAGTCCATGAAAAGCTGGACGTCTTTTTTTACCTACTTGAAAGCCTACTTAAGCTAGTGGCAACTACCTATCTTAGTCTTCAAAGAGCAAGACGCTTATCAAAGCCCACAAAGCTAGTGGCAACTACCTATCTTAGTCCTTAAAGAGTAGGACACTTATCAAAGCCCACACAAGCTGGTGGCACCATACTACCTATCTTAATCCTCAAAGAGCAAAACGCTTATCAAAGCCCACACAAGCTTGTAGCATTTATCTACCTTAGTCCATGAAAAGCTAGACATTTTTCTTTACCTACCTTAAAGCCCATAAAAGCTGATGGCACTTATTTGGAAAAAAAATAAAAAATAACCTAGTAAGGAGGTTAAACCCTACAAAACACATCAAAATCTTTTTTTTTTGTAAGTTGTTTAACCCATCTCGATATGATACTAAATAACTATCCACTTCTCAGCAGGCACACAAATCCATCATCCCATCCAAACAAAATGGTGTCTATTTATCTTTACCTTGCTCCTAATACTTAGCAACGGCCAAAGAGGGGCAGTTTTAGACACCTTATTTTGTCTGAACTAGTTTTTTGCATCCTAGGAAATAGGTAAAAGATAAATAAATCAAAAAAATAAAAATAAAAGCTAAGGGATGACTGCTGGCATTGTGTCACCGGCACTATTAGGCAGCACAGTTCTAGGTGAAAAAAATGTTTTTAGGAAGGTCTAAAATGCCTATAGGCCTTATTAAAGAAAATATAAAAATGAGGCATCAAAGGCCATTTTTCATAGTGTAAACAAGGTCATGCAAATGAATACACAAATCAATTTCCCATTGTTTATGACTAAGTTGATGTAAATCGAGAAGCCACAGGTACGTACAAGATATTTTAGGGCATAAGTATTGATACGAGGCCTTTATGGTGCGTTTCATATGTAGTATCGATACAAGAGGGTTTGGTATCGATACCTAAGGTGTGGTATCGATACCTAGCATGTTTGATACAAACCTTGGTAGTAGCTAAAGTTATGATTTTTGGCAAAATGTGTCAATATACAAGCATAAGTATCAATATAAATCCATGAAGTACTGATGCAGGCCTCTAAGTTTAGAGATTGGAAACATTTTTTTTGCTCTTAGTATCATTACACAGCTCATTGTATCGATACTCAAGAGTAAAAAGTACCTTATGTATCAATACAACATGTTTTGTATGGATACACCAAGGCATTTTTGCCTAGTTTGAGCCATTTTTAACCTTTAAAAACCCAATTTAAACATGTTTTTACACCAAGGAACTATCATCAAACATTGCAAATCTTAACTGTGGGTTCATTAATGGATTTTAACAAATTTTTAGAGTCTAAACAATTAATGACAAAGGTCACTTTCATAAGATATATGCATGTAAGAGTGTGTGGCAGACATACCTCTAGTTACAGTTGTCACAGCCTTTTTGCTTTCTTACTCAGCATGGCAAAACCAATAAAAAGAGAGTCAACTAAGCATGGCAGCTGGAGATATCCTCTGGTGCAGAAGGAAAAAAAATAAAAAAATGCCTTTTGCATTGTCTTCTAAAAAGAGGGCTAAACATTAAATCAAAGGAACACAGCCAGCTATCTTAGGAAAAAAAAACTCCTTATTCATCCCCACAAATCCTTCAGCCACTTTAGCTTCAAAACTCACCACAACACTGTTCCATTGCCTTTTACCCTCATCCAACCTCCATTCTCGTAGCTCTCTAAAACCACCATTAGAATACATTAAAAAACTTAACCTTTCACATATTTTCACCCTCAAAAGACCCCAAAAGCAACCATATTACTAGAAAGCTCCTTTCTTTCACCCTTTTCTTGCAAAATAATAGCAAAAAGAGAGAAGGGACTGAGCTTCAAGTTGCTGCTTCAAAAAAAAAAAGAAAACTTTAAGCTTTTGCTGGTATATTTTTTACCTTGTTTTATACATTTTTTGTTTTGTTCATCTATTTCATTTTAGTGAGCCCTTCATGTTACCATGACCCTCCTAATACTCTTAGCCTCTTTGTTGCCTTTGTTTTGGTAGTCCTAGGATCTTGATGACATCCTTGACATGTTGATGTTGTTAGATATATAAACTCACCATACTTCATTTTCTTCATCATACAACCTATGTTCATGCATCTTTTGCCATGTCCCTTTTGATATTCACATTCCATTTCATATTTAAATGGTCACTTTAATGTGTCTTAGCATGTCCAAATATTATTCTTGTGTTTTAAGGAGGCTCATGAGATAAAAATGCTATATTGACAACTTTAACGTCCACTTCTTTGTATAAACATGTTTATATTATCTCTATGCACCCTACTTGTTATCTTCTTGCATCTACGTCACCTATTTCCATGTCAAAATGTCATCTTTGCTTGTTTTCATGTTTAATCCATGTTTATCTTTGTATTTGTTGTATTTTGTTCATGATATCTCCATTAAAATGCTTTCTTGTCTCTTACAAATTAATTTTTAGAAACTTCCCCAAGTTGAGTTCCTGTAACCTCCAATAGATAAAAAATAACATGGACTTAATTTTTCATTAAACTGGTCTCCCAATCTTGGGGGTAAATCAACATTTCAGCTCTGGATTTCATGGTGAAATACGTTTATTTTTTTCTAAAAAAAGGAAATCCTTTTTGGTATTAAACCTTGATCTTGAGTTTCATGTTCATTTTGGTGACATGGTCAATGGGTTGTTCCATCATCCTAAACTACTCCAGGATTATGGAATGAACTTGTGAAGCCCGTGTTACTTTCTGTCATGGACATTCAGACATCCTAGGCCTAAATCTACCTTCAAAAAATTGGAATATCGAATAATCCCCTGGTTTTTGAGCTGGCAGCACTGTATCCTGAAATTGAAAAATTACTTTTAGGCCATAAAATATTTCCTTTGATTTTTCTAATATTTTTCCTTTAAAGGGCATTAAATTACCTTTCTAACGGTGTCTTATCTACCCTAAGACATCCTAGATGAGGAAGTTATGATTTTTCAAATCTCTGCTATCTGAAACCCCTAGAACCAACGTGCAACATTTTTTTAGGCCATTTCTACTCATCAAATGATTTTTAAGAAATTTTCAGATATTTTTCCCAAAAAGTTCACAAAATTCCCTTTCCGAAAAGGTATTATAAATGATCTAATGATCCCGGATAAGCTTAGAATGATTTTTCAAAATCCATCATGCCCTTTTAATTTCACATGCTGCCAGAGCTAAGAGGAACCTAACTTCAAAAATTAATTTTTCCTACCAAAGTGATTTTCTAAAATTTTTGGAGTATTTTTATATTAAACCTTGTTGAGTTACCTTTCCAACAATACCTTATTTAACCTCAAAAATCTTCGAATACACCTGAAAAAATTTAGAAACAGAGATGATATGATGCTATACCCTATTTTTAACCTAAATTTTGAATCTCTTTTTTATCGAGATGTTCGTATGTCTCGAAATGCACCCATTTAGTGTCTTTCAGAACATCAACCCGTTTAGACTCGAATCAAGATAAATTTACAAAAAATAGGATTTTATATTAAAATTTTTGCTAGTGGAGATACTCTAGCACCACTAGTCAAAGGGGATACTCTAAACTTGTTTTTTAATTAAAGCTTAAATTTTCCCTTTATTCCTAAATGTTTTCATAACTTTGGGGATACTGTAACCCTATTTCTCCGAGGGGATACTCCAACCCTATTTTTTAAAAGGGGAAAAAAATTTTTCTTAAATATTTTCATAGCTTTATTTTAAGGGGTATGCTAACCCTGCTTTTACCTCAAAAACTTAAAGATTTCTCTTTTCTGGATGCCTCAAACTTTTTTGATAAAAATTGTCTTTATTCTTTAAATTACCACCAAATCTAGACTGGTCTCTAAAGTTGTCATCCTGGTTATTCTTTGATAATCGAAGGTAATTATGAGATACATTTCGATCGCCCTTCTTTTTTATGTTCTTTTATTTATGTTTGCTTGTTTATGATATTTTTATATTTCTTATTTTTGGCCTCATTAACTTGTTTCCTTTTGTAGTGTTATTGTGCATTTATATTTAAAATTCATTTTCTAATAAAATTTATGAGACGATGTTTTGTGTTGGTATCTCTCTGGTGCCTAATACGAAACATCCAATTTTTAGAATCCAATCCAGACATTGTTTTCATAAAAAATTGGTATGTTCCTCACGTCTCCAAAGTGCATAGGTGATCTAATTTTTCTTAATAAAAAAACTCTAGTTTACATTTTCTAAAACGTCATGCATTAAAGAGGATTATATCTAAATAAAGACCAAATGGAATCGATTTAATCGAGACCAAAGTGAGATATAGTTAATAGGTACCGATTTTGGGCATCGTGGGGATGCTAGTCCTTCCCTACACGTAACCAACTCCTAAGCCTAACCAATGAATCTCAGGACTTCGTAGACCTTGAAATTAGTGTTTTAAATTTCGTAACTCATGATATTATTTTCAATAGGCATCCGATCTTCCCTAGCCTAAAATGATCGGTGGTGACTCTAAGTTTATGGCCACTTCGTGGTGGCCATCTGGGTCTAGTTGGATGAGCGACTCATCCAATGGTCCCTACCCCTTCATATTATCATGCCTAATCCGAATCCCAATCAAGGGATAGCTCAAAGGCTTGCCACAAACAACCATTATTTATTTTTAAGTTAAGCGCACTATGCCCTTCGGATCGTTGAGGCTCAGAGGCTGGGCACGTGGCGACAACTTGGCAACTCCACTAGGGACCATTTAGAGAGTTAGGCCTATAACTAGCTACTTCTCACTCAGTTCTTGGTTTTTTGGTCTCCATAATTATTTAGATATAATTCTGTTTTATTTTTTGCCTACTAATCTCTATTGTTTATGTTTTTGTCTTATGATTGTTAGGGATTATTCATGCCCAAATAAATATCGATTCGAATAAATATGTAATATGGGAGCGAAACAAAAAGTTTAGATTGTTTACCCAATACACACTGTGCACTTGCATTTGCACTAGATTCCCATGATACACAATGGTATGGTTAGTATCCTAATTATTATAAGGAAGTGAGCCATCTGCCTTCATGAGTAACCCTCTGCATAGGCATGGCAAGACCTTATGGGATGTAAATTACCTATATCTCTTGTGAGTACCCCTTCGCACTTGCATAGGGAAATACATCCATCGAATCAAAGCTCGTGATGGGCCTAGGCTCGAGGTGCCTCGACTGTTTTTACCAAACAAATGTAGACACCTAATTTCATCCGGGTCACTTTTTTTCGATAACCTTGAATATCCGAGACCGAGAACTTAACGGCCCGAGACCGAGAACTTAACGGCCATTCTCATTGGGAATAATCTTTTGCTTATGAACAAGACCTTTTGGTCATAATTTAAACAATCGTAAGTTCACGTAACAAAAAGGTTATATTTTGGTCTCTAATTTTGGATATACAAAATGAATATTTAAGAGAAAGATTATTGTTTTATTATTTCATTTCAAATTTTGAAAATCTATTTTTGAAAATGTTATCATATTAGATTTTCCATTCTTATGAATTTTACGAGAACTTTTTCTGTTAAATTTGAGAAATTAACCTTCGTATATTTTTATTGACACCTGTGTGGTATTTATGCTAATATGCACTCCAAAAATTAGAAATATTCAATTAAATTTTTATTGGAATTTTTTACCCCAAGGTATCAAGTTGTTCATTTTTGTAATTAATTTTGATTTTTTTAAGTATCGCGAGTATTGTACTCGTAAAATTTTTTATATATAATATCATTTTTAATTTTTAATTTTCATTTTTATCATTTTATAAATTAATATTTTGAATAATATAATTTATTTAATTCATTTTACAATTTTTAGTGTACTTTTTGAAAATTTTCTCAGTTCTAGAATACTAACTTTTCATTATTCGTAAAATTTTTTGGTGTAATTTTCTCCAGTTTTAAATTTTAAAATTCTTCAAATATTCACATTAAACTACCATTGAATCAGTTTTTTAAATTTCATTTATGTGTTATGAATTTTAGATTTTTTTCGTTTCAAAATACAAAGTTTTTTTTACCCTATAATTTTTAGGGGAGATTTTTCTTAGTTTATGATTTTTAAAATTCTTTAAATACTATTATTTAACTCATATTAAATCAGTTTTGACAAATTTAATTTATTTTATGAGTTTTAGATTTTTTTTCTGTTATTAAGGTACGAAGTTTTTTTTTTTACCCGTGAAATTTTTTGATAAGATTTTTTTTAATTTATAATTTTCAAAATTCTTCAAATATTATTGTTTAAATCATATTAAGTCAGTTCTTAAAAAAAAAAGAAAAGAAAAAAGAAATCAATTTATTTTATGAATTTTGCATATAATAATTTTTATCCGATAAAATTTTTCTCGTGTAATTTTACAAGTTTTGGAACTCTAATCAGTTTTATTTATTTATTTTATTTTCAAATTTCATTCATCATTATTAATTTATAATTTCTTATTTTATTATTATTTTAATTTTCTTGCAATTATTGATTATTTTCTACTAGTTTCATGGAAACTAGTTTAGTTGATATTCAATATTTTCCTAACCAATTTAGTTGGTTTCTAATTACCAATTACTTGATATTTTCTAGGCAATCATGATAAAATATTTTGAAAGACCTTTGGTGGATTGTCAAATTAATGCAAATTTTAACTTTTTACGCTAATTATGACAAAAGTATGGTAAAAAGCAAAAAAGCTTTTTTTTTCTTTTACTTTTTCTTCCATGCTTCCTTGGAAGCATCGGCCAAGAGGATTTGGGAATCCTCTTGATCAAATCCTCTTGGCCGATCCTCACCCTTTATAAAAGGGGGAGGATATGTTTTGATTTTTTTAGGCTAGGAGAGAAAAAAAAAGGAAAAAAAGAAGAAAAAAAGAAAAAAGGAGAAAAATACAAGAAATTTTTTTTTTTTTAGCTTTGTTGAGGTAAAAATCTCCATTTTGATCTTTTTATTTTTGTTTATTTCATACATTTTCTTCTCTTTAGTGAGCCAAAATATGTTTAAGTTCGTGGATTTTTTTTTCCATGTTGAAAGACTAAGCATAATGGCCATGAACCAACTCCTTTGACTTTTATTTAAATTTTTATTTTTCTTTCATCTTCTTGTTATTTTGCTTTTTTTATGAATCATGCTTATGTTGATGGTGTTGTGTTTGTCATATGCATGTTCATATATTTTATTTCTTTTTGTATTTTCTTGTTATTATAGTGAAACCATGTGTTTATATACTTGTTTTTGTAATTTTATCACATAATGATGTTAATTTATGTTAAATAAAATAGGAATATGTGATTATCAAGTTTGAAAACATTGATAGGCAGATTGTTTGAATGTTGGCCGAAATTCATACTTGTATTTTTTTGGGGGGTCATTTTGTACATATAAAAAGTTTAGGGGCTAATTTGAAAATTAATAAATAAAAAAATCATAAAAAATTTTTTTAGACCTGCATGTTTGACTAAAGCATACTGGTACCCTTAGGAGTGCATTTTATGCCATTTATCAAGTTAAAATATATTATTTTAATTTTAGGGTCATTTCATAAATATAAAAAGTTTAGGGATTTTTGCACAAATATGGAAAATATATCCTAGGAACCAAAAAAAAGTGACCGAATCTAGCTTGTGACTTTCTATGGGACTTTTCTTGAGTATTTTGATTCATTTGAAGCTTGATTTTACATTTTAATCATGTAAGGATCAATTTGCAAATTTTGGGAAAGTTCAGGGACTAGTTTGCAAATAATAGAAAATTTTGCTTTTTGGTCAAAGGGTTTGATTAAAAGTCTCATGGATAATTTGGAAACTGATTTTGTGGTATCTCATATCATGCTTTAGGTATTTTTCACATTTTAAGGTGCATTTTGTAATTTCTCAAAGTTTAAGGGCTAGTTTGCAAATAATGAAAATTTTCGTTTTCTGGTCAAAGGTGCTTGGCCAAACCTTCTTGCATATCTTTACCATGATATTCATGTTGATTCTTTGCTGGTTTGATGATTTTTAATGCTTTGTTTGTGGTATTTTACCATATAGGGGTCAAAATGTAATTTTACAAAGTTTAAGGGTTACTTTGCAAATTAAAAAAATTTGTTAGGGCAAGGTACTTGGCCAAATTTTTGGTTGATATATCGACTGCATTTTCATACATAATTTCATATGATTTTTATAATTTTTAGGTTACTTTATTATGTAGGGACTAAAATGAAATTCTAGAAAAGTGTAAGGACTAAATAGCAAATTTTTATATTAAAAGGGTAAAACAGTTATTTTACTGGTTTTCCTATGGCATTCCGTAGGGGTATAGAAATATTCAAAACTTTTCATATTTGTTCGGTTTTCTAAAGAATACGGAATGTAATTTTCAAAAACCTAAGGGCATTTTGGTAATTTTGCTCATCAAGACTATTTTACGCTAAAGGTGAGCATTTTAGGACTCTTTTAGCCTCTTAAGGTCATTTTATTGTCCATTAGGGGTACCGAGATACTTTCATGTCGAAGGTATATCCCAGGGGCATTTTCGTAATTTTTTTCATCAGATGCTTTTATGCCAAAGGTGCACGTTTAGAATTCTTTTAGCCATTTAAGGTCATTTTAAGGTCCATTAGGGTTACCAAGGTACTTTCATGTCGAAGGTATACCTTAAGGGCATTTTGGTTATTTTGCTCATCGAGATGCTTTTATGCCGAAGATGAATTTTTAGGATTGATTTAACCTACCAAGATAATTTTAAGGTCCATTAGGATCACCGGGGTATTTTCATGTCAAAGGTATGCCCTAGGGGCATTTTGATCATTTTACTTACGGGGATGCTTTTACGCTGAAGGTGAATTTTTAGGATTGGTTTAGACTACCAAGATCATTTTAAGGTCCATTAGGGTTACCGGGGTACTTTC
>JBBYHK010000004.1:3132093-3145336 GCA_038382065.1 Adansonia grandidieri
TTTTTCATCCGTAAAACTTTTACGTAGCATTTGATATCATTTTTAATATCATCATGGTAATCTAATCACTAAGTTGATCTTATTACTAAAGTGGTCTTATCACTTGAGATTTGCAATCAATTTGTTTGTTAATACTCTTTTTGAAAATTAACGATCACTTTATTTGATGTTACTAAAAATTAAATATTATTTTGTTTAAAAGTACAAACATAACCATGCATATTGTAAGAATTACATAAGTTAAAGATTTCAATGTTATTAAAAAATTAATAAATCTTTTATTTACTTTATAAGTAGGTATTACTAAATTATAAAATTAACAAATATATTTATCGATAAGTAAACTAATATTAATAGTATAAATTATGTAAATAGAATTTTGAAGCACTACATCTATTAAAATCATAATTAAAAGAAAACAAAAATATTTGTTATAAATATATATAAATATATAACAGTTTTAGAAAAAATGTTATAAGATAGCACTAAATTTACATTTTGAATTTAGTAAAATGAATATTAGTTTACAAATATAAAAATTTATAATATAAATTAAATACAATCTTGAGAGAAAAAAACTTTTTAATTCACATATTAAATAGGTAATATTGATTATAATTTATTTTACACATCACTTTATCTTGGTGATAAAATTTTTCTACCCTTTTAGATGGAAATTAGATCACCCTTTAAGGTAATGATCTAATTACTCACGATGATCCAAGATCATTGCCATGTACTGAGTACTAACCAAACATAGTGATCAATCACCATGTATAGATCAGCATGGTTTTTGATGTGATTATCTCATCCAAAACACCATCTTAGATGATTTTTCATTTCTTGAAGGTAATTATTGATCGTTTTTTATTCTTATAAATTTTTTAGTGATATAAAAAAATATTAGAATATCAAAAAATATTTATATATTAATATTCATATATATATATATTTTTAGAATTAAATTTAAATAAAATATTTTTATTTATTAAACAAAAATTCGGATTTGACTGAGCTAAATTTTAAAACAAATCTATTACAGATCTAATCCTATTTGAATCGGGGCTATCAGACATTAGATGAATAACCCAACTATTGAACATGTTTATTTTATAATCTTTTTTGTAGACACATATAATACAAACAAGATAAAATATCTGCAACTTCATTAATATTGTGAAGTTAAAGGAAAAGGTAGCCATTTAGTAGTTGACTATTTGTACAACTTTCATGTATTTTCATGCTTGCAATACACTGCAATTGAGTGGCAAAACCAATTATTTTTGGGAATATCAAAGTGGGAGCTCCCTTTTGATAGGAAAGAAAAAGGCAGGAAAAGAAAAACATTTTTAAGATCTAATGATTGAATTACAAAATAGCACATATGTAATTATATATCTCAATCATTAATTTTTTTTCGTATTTCTTATCAAATATGGTAAAAATTAAAATTGTTCAATTTTTTTCTCAAAAGTAGCAAACATTTAAAATGGGTTTTTTTTTTATTTGTTCTCTTTTCTCATCCAGGTATGTTCTGAGTGTTAATTATATGATAACTATGTTCTATAGGCCATATAGCTAGGTAGGACTAGTCAAATTCAATAGCATGAAGGAATAATTGTCTACCAAATAAATACCAAATCAAAGGTTTTTTTAATACAATGATAGTTACATACTAAAATTCTGTGGTTTAGACTTCCAACTTTGTAAAATCATAATCAAGCCCCGAGAGGGAAAGCAGCCAATGAAGGGTAATGAGAATATTTGATGGGACAAAAGGCTAAAAGTGAGGAGATTTTATGTAAGATTTGGTGTTAATTATAATCTTTAAGACTTTGTCTGAAAGATCTTGGATTTAATTAGGGTTCTTGGGAACTTAAAGGGACCAAAAGAATTGTAAGTCATACAGATTTGAGGGACAGAAAAATCTTGTAGGCAAACTTCATCTGAATCATGAATTTGTTTGTGTTTCCAATTTCAGGAACCAGGCATGGTAACTTAGATTGGTCCCCTACACAACACAATCATAGATGTTTAAGTTTTTAACCTCTGAGTGCTCATTTTTGTGCATGAAAAGTACACACAATGAAATCATGCAAAGTCATATCAAGCTGCAAAATTAAGGCTTTTTCAAAGAGAATTACATATATCGAAATTTAAATTTTAAATATATTAAATATTATTTTTATAAAAAAATTTAAACTTAAGGTAGCTTAGTTAGTTAATGTAATTAATTGGTATCTAGCATGTTTGAACCTCAAATCTTAGCATCTTTTATACTTATCCTATCCTCCAGTTACAACCTCTTTTTAGAAAAATAAAAATAATAATAATAATTTTTTGATAAATCAATTGAGTTAAGGAATAAATTCAAATGAACTTTCTTTTCAGCATCTAGCAAGAACCAATATAAGGTTCCTTTAATTTGATTATATTGAAAAGAAGACTAAATTTGGAGATCCTCAAATAGTGCAAAAGAAGACTAGATAGAAATATTTCTAAATTTATCATTCTATTTTGGGTATTGTATTTAGTTTGATGGGTGAAATTAACTTATCACTCATTTTTAAATGAGTGTAATTTAATATTTAATATTTTTTTTCATGTGGTTAAAAATGATAAAAATTTATAGTAATATAATTTTATAAAATTGATAAAAATGATAGAAATTTAGACTTTTTACATAAAGAGCATGTATCTCAAATCTAATATTTAATTAGTTTCCAAATATATACAATTGATTATCAATTTCCAACAATAAAATACTAAAGTCGAAAGGTTTGAGAATTTGGTTTGGACTTATTTAACGGATGAGCTATTTATTTGATTAATATCGAATTAGATATAGATAATTTTTTTTTAATTTGGGTCAACTCAATTTGATTTATTATTTATTAATAAAAAAATATTTTTATATAAATTTGATTGTAAAAATATATAAACATTAATAGAAAAAATAATTTAATTTTTAATATTTTTAAATAGTAAAAGGCTTCTAGATTTTGGGTAAATGATGCTAAAAAAATCTGGGTTAACATACAACTCGGTCTATGAAAAAGGTCTAATTCGGTTATGAATTTCAATTTATATAGATAACAAAACTAAGAAAAACAAAGTGTTGAAATATACTCAATGTAATTCTTATTAATTAAAATAAAAATCGTGCAAGGTAGTTATGGATTCAATATTGTAGGATCACTAGTAAGGTATAAATACTCTTTTTAAGCCATTAATATAATTTGTGTAGAGAAAAAAATGCTTGATGGTAACGCAATTTGTATGAATCCATCACACGTTTTTCTTTGAAATAAATAAGCCTTCTGGATTTCTCCAAAGTGTTTTTCATTCTTTTTTTTTTTCTTTTAAGTGTTCGACATATTATTTTCATTAATTAAAGAATTGATGTTTGCTAATATTTTTTTTCTTTCTTTTGTGAGAAAAAGGGAAAATTGAATAAATCAAGATGCAGAATAATGCACGATAACATTTGGCTCATTAATTGATGGATGATAACATGATACCTTATGGAAGAAGGCAAGGTTCCAATGTTGAAAATATATATATATATATATATATAATCAATATTTTCTCTTTAACTGAAAAAGGAAAATATTTATAATTCGGTTCTTTAAATATAAGATGCATACACTTAATATCAAACAAATTTCATAATTGTCTTCCATTGATTATTGAAAATTTCAACAACAAAGTAAATAGATAGAAATATAATATATATATATATATATGTTAATAAGATATTTAGTGGAATATCAAAATTTCACAAAGTTGATGGATGAATATTTCGTTTAGGATATATTAAAAAAAAGGGAATATGTATCGATACTTTTGGCAATGTATAAAAAAAAATGAATACTATTTTAATACGTGTCAATTTGAAATCTTGCCATCTTTATGTTGAACTCAAATGACTTCGTGTTTATAGGTCAAATCGAATTTAAGTACAGTATCAACACTCATATATATATATATATATATTTGAAATATGGATTTAAATTTTGTCTAGACTAGCTAATATTTGTAAATAGATAGTCTAATCCCATCCAAGTAGAGAGGACTATGAGCCAAGCTGTGACCCGAAAATTTTTCATATTTCTTTCCCAAGCCTGAATTAAGTCTTGCTTGAAAGCTCTAATTATTGTTCATATATTAAAAAAATAAAAAATATTATATTAATATTTTTATAATTAAATATAAATAAAAAAATTATTATTAAATAGTAGTCCAAGCGTGACTAACCCAAATTAGGAAAAACAATCTCAAAGGCATAGCCTAACGAGTAGCTTAGCCTATAGATAAGTCTATGTCCAAGCTTACTCATTTTTTTTAAACAAAGTATATATTTTATTTAATTTTTAATAATTTAATTTTTTGTTAATTTTTAAGATATGTAGAATTTAACAATTTTTTAATCACATTAATTACATGATATATAAATATAAATATAAATATAAATATAAAAGTAACATATATTATATTATGTTATATACTTGAAAAAAGAGAAAACCTCAAGCTTTGGATGTTGGAGTCAAGATTCGACTAATTTCTTCAATGATTTTAATATTTTTACTCTAATCCTTGTAAATATCGAATAAAATTTCAAATTAATTGAGTAATTCAATTTATGTACAAGCCTCATCCACTTGATTCCTTTGACAATTTAGCAAATCTGAGACTTGTAAAAGCAAAAGGAATTGTTTCATCATGGGGTGTGCCCCAATTAAAAGAAAAAAAAAAAAAAGGTCTCTATAATTGAAGTTATTTCTTTAGGCAAATTGGATCTTCTTTTTGGCATTCTTTTGCAATGTAGCGCAAAAGAAAAGAAGCTTAAAGGAAGAGAGAGTCATCCCTGTTGTCCCTCACACGCACCCATGCCGCTCATAATGCGGCAACCTCCCTATACCATTTTCATTTTGGTGCTGCAAAACGTGGGGCCTTTTTCTTCCCCACGCCCGCAAAGTAAAAAATTTCCACGCCCAGGCCTTAGCTTTCCTTTCTTTGTTGGATGGCCGATATAAAACGGCTCACCGCCCATGGTCCACCGCTGCGCCACGCCCAAATGGGACCTTCCAATTTAGCCTTATATGTGCATTATTCGTCTTTAAAAGCGATTTAACTTGCGTTTAGAGCTCTCAAAGAGCCAATTCAGATAAAATATTTGTATGAATGAGATTTGGGTAAACTAAGCTCCCCAACTCGAGATAAGTAAATGCTAAGATGCTGTTATCATCACAGCTAAATCTTACTCAATAATTTCTCAATATGATGTTTATAAACTACAATATCTTAATTTAGAAGATTAGCTCAACTTGCAATAAACTATTGAATGTTCTTAGAACTAGCTAGAACTAGAAACCCACTAACATTTGAACTCTCTATTTCCCGTAACAAAAGAAAATGTTATATATTAGATGGTAAACATATATATTTGATGTTATAGTTAAATGTATTTTATAGTTTAATTTGACTCTAATACTTGTTTTATTTGAAAAATTTTAAAAGCAAATTCTCCCACTTTAATATGTTGCATAGGAAGTTGAATTACTCCCAAAACTTAAATGCTATTAATTGAAAAAATTTGATAAGGAACTAGGATGGAAATCAGACATTTTTACTCAACTTACTTGGATTTAATCTAAAAATAATAATAATAATCATAATAATAATGGATTTGGCTTGGCTAATGTTGGATAGAGCTTGAGTAACTTAAGTTATTGAGTGAACCAAGATCATGTATCTTAATATCCAGTTCTAATGACTCATAAGTCTAATTGACTTTTTTTAATATATATTTTTATTATTTTAATTAACAATAAAAAATCTCAATTAAAACTCAAATACAAAAAATAAAGTTTAAAGTCAAGCACGTCAATTGAACATAAACAAGCTTAACTGAGCAAATCAAATAATTCAATTTTTATTTTAAATTAAACTCAATCTTTAAAAATAAAACTCGAATCAAATTTTAACTCAAACTTAAACGCTCAAAATTTTTTAGCTTTTAGACTTGTTTCAATTGTACCCAATCTTAAACTTGCTTTGAAAATCATCTAATAAATGAAAGATTTCATTGAATTTGAATGATATCTTTGACAACATGAAATTTTACCAATGAGAGGACGTTTAAATTTGAGCATTGCTGAGAGAAAAGTAGTCCACATATCCATTAGATAACCGTCCATTCCAGGATGAGTTGTTGGATAAACTTAGTTGACGTGGCAACATTTCAGCCTCTCTGGAACAGTGCCGTTCAACAATGGTGGACCTGTAGTAGACCTAAAGGCTTTAGTAACGTACAGAACTAATGTTGGATCAACTTAATTCGACTTTTATCATATTTATATTGTATTTTAATTAATTTTTTTAAATGCGATATTCGTGTAATGGTTCTGACCGTGCTTTCCCCTTGCCCCTTTAGACAACTTAGTCACAGCTCACCAAATCATTGCATGTTAAGGCCAACTCCTAAACTAAAATGACAAAAATCTCTGCTTTATTCCCACTTTAAACGACTCAACTAACTTTAATTGATTAATATTACCCTTTGACTGTCTTGTAAATTGTTCAAGAAAAGTTTATTCAAGTTCCCCCATTAGATAAATATAGAAGTTGGTGGGTGTATTTGGCCTATAAAGGCACTGCAGCATTTTCTCCCTTCTTCCTAATAGCTTCCTTTCTTTGCTCAGCTTAGCTTTGCCTTGCCTTAATTTGCCTGCCTGCCCAGAAAATGGGGAATTGTCAAGCTATTGATGCAGCAACTCTGGTAGTTCAGCACCCAAGTGGGAAAGAAGACAAATTCTATTGGCCTGTGACTGCTTGTGAGATTATGAGGATGAACCCTGGTCACTATGTTGCTCTTCTAATCTCTACCACCTTATATCATTCAAGTAACAATGATAAATTATGTCCAGACAACAGCGCCAACAATAATAATTTCGTCAACCCTGTTCGTTTAACCAGGATTAAGCTTCTCAGGCCCACCGATACTCTTGCTCTTGGCCAGGTTTACAGGCTCATCACCACTCAAGGTATAACTATTTATATTTAATTTCTGGGTTTTTTTTTTCCTTCAATTTTGTTGTCTGTTTTAATTATTTTTTTTCTGGGATTGCATCTGATTTTGAGTTATGTGTTTTGCTTGTTTAATTTTTGTTTTTTTTTTTTCAGAGGTTATGAAAGGGTTATCTGCAAAGAAACATGCAAAGCTGAGGAACAACATGAAAGAATCAGCAGATAAGGCTGATCTGGGGCCAGAGTCATTGGCAAGAAGATCTGAACCAGATATCGAAAATAAGGTGAAATTCTTTGAAACACCTATTTAATTTTAGCTTGTCTCTCTATAATTCTTCTGTCTATTTTTCACTGTGGATAATCATGAAGAATTTATATTTGCATGTGCTTGACTGCTTGTAATTGAAAGCTTTATTTTTCAACATAATTTTGAGAATAAAATTGCCCTTGGTGCTGTTCTAATTTCCTCTTAATTTTACGGTTAACTTTCCTAGTGCTGCATTTGGGATCTAGAGAAAAAGAAGTACTTTGAAAACAAAATTTTATTTAAGAGCACCGAAATGCTTGAAGATTTAAAGAAAAATATTGACTTATGAGCATATGATAATAGGAAATCCTTGAGTTTCCAGTTTTTCTTTCTTCTTCTTTTTTTTTTTTTTTTGGGAAAACATTTTTTTCTGATGATATTAAACATGTACAGGTAAGCAGACATGAAAGGCAGCACCACCAACCAAGATCAACAGCATCATCAACCAACAGTGCTGCCAGATCCAAGACATGGCAGCCTTCATTACAAAGCATCTCAGAGGCTGCAAGCTAAGGAAGTTTTAAATTTTTTGCCACATGCTGCCATAAGAGACACAGATGAGCACCACTTGTCTCAAAAAACCGCTCAGAAATCCAGGCCTTTTTTTTGAAAACCTGTAAAAAGCAAATGCAGTTTCTCACTTTAGGATTGCAGGTAGCCAAGAAAAAAAAAAAAAAAAAAACAACAAGAAATACCCACAAAAAGGGTGAAAAACCCCAACAGAAGTTGTAATCCACTACTGTTATGTAATGAAACTTGAGTATTGTTCCTTAATATAGCCTGATTAATCGGTTTAATAAAGGTTATTTTAGAGCATATTTAGTGATACTATGTTATCTACACTATAATGGAATGAAGGTTTAGTTTGTTATTTTGTTAATTATCTTAGAATGTAGTAATTAAAATTGAAAAAAATCAAAACTAATAGAAACAAAAGTTTGCAGGTTCAGACCACCACTTCAAAGTTTTGATTAGCATGAGATAAAAGACTTAGCATAACTTAATCTCATATTTAATCTAATTAATTTTTGTAGTAATTTTTATAACTAAGAGACAGAATTAGACAAATTCAAATTTGAATTCAATATTTATAATTCTTTTTTACTATCTTTTGGTTTAGACATTCGATAATTATAAATTTAATTTTTTAAATTTAATTTAATTAATTTACATAATCTAAAAAAATTTATATTTAAATTTTATAATTTTTTATTCTCAAACAGGACCTTCTAAAAAAAACCATTAGCTTAGCTAATGCCTAAAAAAGGAAAAGGTTGTTTAATTATCAAGGAACAGTGTCATCTGTCATGGCTGCACTGCTGTTTTACGGAGGTTATCTGGAATAAATTAGTGTAAACAAGGTGCTTCCAGGAATGGGGAAGCCATGAATTGAGTGGAGAATATGAATATGAGTAACCAAGGGGGAGCTAGACGTCAGCAATAATTTGTTTTAGCAGGGTAGGCCAGATATCAATTCTGGTGTACTATAAAACTACTGTTTTCAACTAACAACAAATGGGCTACTAAAATGCAAGGAATCAAGGTTTTAATAATTGCTTTCTAAGGACCAATTACTTTTCTCTTATATGATTTAGAAAAGTTACCGCTAAACATCCTTTCTAAAATTATCGATAATAGTTGAAGATATTTAATTTAAATATAAATTAATAAATAATTTAATATTTAATTAATTCAAAATAATATTATTTTAATATATTTTATTATATGTATATAATGATATAAGAATCTATCATACAATAAATTCGAAATTGATAATAAATAAGAATAACAAGATAGAACTTCACCACTAATATACTGTTAAGTATCTAACAAAAAAAAAAATCAATAAATGATATCACTTTAGATAAAACCACATTAACAACCAGAATTAATTAACAGGTAAAGACAAAATTAGGAACAGATATGGGATGATAACGTCCTTGACTCCTTGAACAGCCTAACTTGTAGTTGGGAACCAATGGAAAAGGTTAGAGATCAAAATTCCGTAAATTCAAGTAGGTAGATCACTCCTTCCATTCTTACACCTTAAGCATTGGATAACAACTTCAAATATAAATATAAAACATAATTCTTTTAAGTATAAAAAAAATTTTAAAAATTAAATATTATCGATATTAAATATATACTTATATAAATATTTATTTTGAATTAAATAACGTAATTTGTAATAAGACCTAATCAAGGGGAAAATTATGAACAATAATAATCTCTAAGGTTTTGAAGGAATTGATGGGTGGGACATGATACAAAGCTAGCAGTAATCATAAGGGCATGGTACATTTTTGACTTTGAAATGCCCTATCATACTAATAATTTTTTTTTCTGGCCCATTAAAAGAAAAACGAATCTTTTCCTAATATCAAAAACAATTATTTGTTCTTCCCACATAATATCCCCTTTGCCAAACTCAGAGCAAGACAGACAGGCCGACCAATGGCTCCTAAAGCAAAAGAAAAGATGCCACCTTCTTCTTTTCTTTAACAAGCTAACAATAAAATTATTATTGCTCCACCTTCTCACACAAAAACATTAGAGTGACAACGTTTTGTGTAAAGCATCATAATAATAATAATAATAATAATAAGATTTTTTAAAAGAAATTGTAGTTTCAAAATAAGAGTAAATATAGCAAATAAAAGATATTTATAAGTTACGTCAAATTAAGTCACAGTTTAATTTTTTGAAATTTTTTGATCGGATTTAAATTTGATCATGCTCTTTTCAACTTGTAAGCATGAATTATTATTTAAAAAATATTAAAAGAATATTTTTATATTAATATTTATATATTTCATAAAGGTTAAATATTGATTTGACCTGTATAGTTTAACTTGATTTTTAGTTTGATATTTAAAAAAAATTTTTTTGTCAATTTAATACTTGAATTTTTATTTCGTCAAGTATGTTGGTATTTCATACTAACATTATCAATTAAACACTAATATAGCACTCAAGCATCAATAAGAGTTTAACAGATGGTAAAATGTCATATCATTATTGTTACCTCAGTATAAATTTTTCATTGATTTTTTTAATTTTATAGTTGTAAACTTCTAAATTTTTTTTTTAACGATGATATGAAATTTTTATCACATGTTAAATTCTCATTAGGTGTTGGCTAACACATCAACAGTTGACTAATGGTATAAGTATTATGTACCAAAATGCTTGAAGGAATAAAAGTTTAGGTATTAAATTAACCAAAAAATTTTGTTTAGGCATAAAACTAAAAATCAGACTAAATCACAAGAGCAAAATGTGCATTTAACTTGTTTTTTAATTAAGTTTTAAATAAAAATTATTATTTTATTAGATAAACAATGAGTTAAATTGAGATGGGCTAACTCAAAGCTAGAGAACTTGCCAATATTTGAATAAGTTTAATTACATATATTAAATTTATTAAATATATTTTTTAAAAATTTTATATTAATTAATTTTATTAAATCTGATTTCTTTTAAAAAAAACAAATTTATTTACGAATATATGAATCCAAGTCGTGGAAAGCACACAAGATTCCTTTTTCTTTGGGGCATTAAGTGCTTGCCATTTATGTACAAAATTTGTATGCCTCAATACAAATTTAAAATTTGTCTCTATTAAAAACAATCATTTAAAACACTATGGAAATTGATGAGCTGTGGAGCAATATATTTCCATATTTCGAAGATCTATATAAATAGCCTGATTGATTGAGGTTGAAGTGTCATAAAATACTGTAACAAATGGATTTGACAATTCAAATGTTAATTATATATTTGTATCATTTTATAATAATATAATTATATTTAAAATTTTTATATTTATATTAATTTTAATATATTTATAATTTATATTAAATAAATTATAAAAATATATTTATATTATATTATATTATATTATATTTTTAATTATATATTTTTTTAATTACATAAATATATCAAATATTATTAAATGTAATCAAAATCATGAACCTCCTAATTAATGCTTGAGAATAACGGAAGGCAGAGAATGAATGGTTCCTATTAAATAGGGTTGCTCAAATTTCAACAACGATGATATACGCTTTCTTTATTGCACGAGACTTTTATCAAAAATTATTTCTTGCAGGACCCCCAGGGAAAAGGTGGGAACAATGATTTAAATAATAACTGGTTCTAAATTTGTGTAATATACAGATATATAAATATATATAAATTAAAATATAGTTAATAAAATTTTATAAGAATTTTGTAATATATTAAAATAAATTAATAAAAGTTTGATTTTAAGCATTTTTTATTTTTAAATTATCAAAAAAATAAATTTTAACCAAAGATAAAAAAATTTAATTTTGAACACCGATATATAACTATAATAAATTAAAAAAATTCACCGTAATTCAAAGTTTTTTCAGTAATATATTATATCTTCTTGCTTTGATACGAAAACCTTATAACTATAAAAAAAAATTAATATTCATTAATCTTCGAACAAAAAATTTCAAGAATTGAAAACCAAAATTAAAATAAAAAACAATCAAATAATCAAAGCCAAGATCAATATGATAGCTCTAACTTATATAATCTAAAAGAAAGTATGTTTACAAAAATGTAATACTAACTTATATTTAAAACAAATAAAAGAACATATTACAAATTATTTAATGAGGTCTAGTTAATAGATTTTTGAACTATTAACCTGATACAATTTCAATGATATATATATATATATAAGAAAAAATAATTTATTTTTTATACTATTTGCTAGTAGATATATATAAAAAAAAAAAAAAAAAAACTTGATGAGGCAAAATAACTATGAAGCGAATAAAGGAAAAATTTAAATTTCATTCCCATTTTATTAAAAAAATTTACAATAATAAAAATAAAAATTCAAAGAAAAAGGAAAAAATAAAATAAAAATAAAACAATAAGTTGTTTACCGTTCATAACTAAACCAATGCTTTTGAAGACATTTCGAGAATAGCTTGAATTATACATAGATGTCACTATTTATATTAGGGAGACTATGAATAGTTATAAAGAGACATTCAAAACGATGAATTCTAAGAATTGACTAAAATTAATTACGAGTAATTTAAGGGTTTTTTGCATTTTTTAAGTGTTATTACCTTTATTATGATTTTAATTGAAAATTATTTAAGGTAAACAATAATATAAAGTAACTAAATTTACATTTTTTTTGAATTATTTTTAGATAAAAATTGTTAAATAAAATAAAATAAAATTCATTTATTGAAATATAAAGTTTTTTTAAGATTCTCCACATGTCAACGTTATAAACTATATACATAAGGTGTTCTCCCTTTTTCCAAAGTTCTGACTTTTATAAATTTATATAAGATTTAAAAATATCAATTAGAAGTTAAATCGAAATAATTTTGTTTTATCATTATAATGGAAATTAGATATGTAATCGGTTACTAGTTAGAAAGATATCAGTTCCAATTAAAATAATTTAGCACTAAATAAATAATAAATATAGTAAATAATTAATAAAAATATACATTTTGTTTAGAGGTATGATTTTTAATATAATTCTATGTAGTTATAGGTTTAAATATCATAATTTCAAAAAATTTGAAAATTTTAAAAAATAAAAATGTTTTTCTCATTTTTTTTTCAAGTTGAATTGATGGTATAAATTAAAAATATCCACAGGGTGGGCTGGGCCGCAATAAAAAATTTAAATTTTAAATCAACACTTGAATTTGACTCAGCTGTCGACTTAAATTTATTGTTCACTTTTTAATAAAATATTAAAAATATTTATTTATAAATATTGTTTTGGACCGGCCTGGAACATGAAAAAGGAAACCTAAACCTTGCTTGAGCCAAGCTAAAACGTGAACAAGTCTAGTTCAAACATCACCCAATTTTATATTTAACATCGAATTAAATTGA
>JBBYHK010000004.1:3145436-3164008 GCA_038382065.1 Adansonia grandidieri
TTGGACCTCTAATTCCTTGCAAAGGATCATAAGAATGGTTGGAAATAGGTGTTTATGCAAGTTGATCTCCATCAATTCCTCAATAATTGAAGACAATTACGAGATATATTCTGGTCATCCTTTTTTTTATGCTTTTGTGTGTTTATTTTATGCAACATTATTACATTCTTTTTCATCTTACTAACATGTTTCCTTTTATGATGCCCATTCTACATTCATATTTCCAAATCATTTTTGAAAATTATAAAGCAACATTTCATGTTGATATCTCTCTATGCTTGACATAGAATATCTGATTTTCAAAATTAAATCCGAAGATCATTTTAATCAAAATATCTATGTTCCCCATCAACTTCAGGGCCCATATGAGATTTAAATTTTTTTTAAAACCTAGGTTTACTTACTTAGATAAAATTCATGCATTAAAAGAGGGATCATATCAAAATAATGACAAATCAAGACTGAAAAAATTGAAACAAAGTTAAGAAATAGCTAGCAAGTGCTGATTTCAGGCGACGTGGGGATGTTGGTACTTCTCCATGCATAACCAACCCTTATATCCAACCAATGAATCTTTATGCGATGTAAACTATGAAATCAATGTTTCAAGTCTTGCAACTTGGAATATTGGTTTCAATAGGCGTCCGATCACACCTAGCCCAAAATAATCAATGGTGACTCCAAGTCTTTGGCTATTTCATTGTAACCAGCCAAGACTAGTCAGATGAGCAATTCATCCAACGGTCTTCCCTTTTTACTCTCACCTCATTACACCTAATCCAAATCCCAATCAAGGGATATCCCAATGACACATTTTTTAATGTCAAGCATCACCACTCGAGCGATTCAAGTTATGCTGGGAGCATATTGCGATAACATTCATATTTCTAAATTGTTTTCAAAAATTACAAGGCAATACTTTGTGTTTGTATCTCTCCAAAGCTTGACACAAAAGATTTGATTTTCTAAATTAAATCTGGAGATCATTTTTGTCAAAAAATCTCTAAGTTTCCCACTTCTCCAAAACATATATGGGATAAAAAGTCTTCCTTAAAACTCAGATTTATTATTTATACAAAATTCATGCATTAAAAGGAGATTATATTGAAATAATGATAAGTCAAAACTATGAAAACTAAAATCGATGTAAGACATAGCTACAAGGTTTAGATTTCGGGCGTCATGGGGATGTCAGTATTTCCTCAAATGTAACCATGTCTCAAACCTAATCGATGAATCTCTAGACCACACAAACCATAAAACCGATGTTTAGAATTTTGTAACTCAAAATATTTGTTTTAATGGGCATCCGATCACACTAGCCCAAATGATCGATAGTGACTCCAAGTTTTTTGCCACTTCGTAGTGGCCTTCCAAGACTAGTTGAATGAGCAATTTGCCTAACGATCTTCCCTATTCCTATTATGAGAAACATCTTTTTCTAACTTTATCATGCCAAATTCAAATCCCAAAGCAAGGGATACTCCCATCAACACTTTTTTGAGTCACGCACGACACCGAAGTTATCAGATAGGGGCTTGCAACACAAGTGGGAAAAGAAAATTTTTAAACGCTAGCAAACATGTTATAAAAATGTAATTATGCTTTTTGTAGTTAATAACCGCTGTGGTTCTAATTTCCATAGACAAACTTGTCCATTAATTTTATAAAAATGTTGGCATTTATGATCAGATCTGTTATAATACTAATATACAAAAATATGAAATATTGATCTCTCTAATACTTTTAATTCTATATATTTGTATTGGTTATCTATTTTATTGCTTTTAATTATAAAACATTAGTTTATTTGGATGCAAAAATGCCCTGTAAGAAGATTGGATCATTTAATAACCCTTTACCTATAAGAAGTTTGGAAAATCTATTTGACATTTGTTATTTTACATCATAGTTTAATGTCTAGAAACAATTTTTATGTTTATTTGAACTTAAAACTATGTTATGACTTATTTATTTGTGACTCTTACAACAGTAATTATAACATAAATTGTTTTCTTTCTTCATTTTTATGAGAAATTGTTATATTAAAAATTATTATTGTAATTTAAAAAATTTTATTTAAAATTATAATTAAAGTAAAAGCAATTTTAATAACGTAAAATATATACATGAAAATGAAAAGCTATTTAAACTAAACACCAAAATTTATACTAATGGCACAAATTGAGCATTACTAACGGATAAAAAAATTGATGAATTGAATTGACAAACAATGCATCAATAAATATAGTCTATTACTAATGGATAAATTGTAGTAGTAAAAAAATATTATGGATCATCAAAATAGTTTGCCACTATTAGTCCATAAAGCTTTACCTATGGACAGTATGTCTGTGAATATAGTATATTACTGACAAGCACTAACTTTATAATGATAGACAGCTAATAGTAATAAAAGTGGGAATCACTTTACTAACAAAATAACGATCAATATCTGTTATAAGGCTTTATAAATGGATAACATGATCAGTAAATCTTTTTATCAACAAGGATTATAGTGATAGTAACCTTTTGTCACAATATCCATATCTTCCATTGGTGAAGGTATTTTTAGTTTGTATCAACAAATTTTGATGTATATATTGACAAATTTTGGGTCACCAGTAAATAGTTATGTTTTTTGTACTGCCGCCAATTTATCGATCAATGCCTAAAAGATTAACATGTTAATGTAATATTCTTTGTTTGTTTAGGAGTTATTGATACTTATCTTTAGGAAAAAATATTCATTTAAGTAAGAATCATCTTAAATGAACATCTATTGATAAACTCTAATGTATCTCTTCAAGTTCACATAAGGATTTTTTCTTACTCTCAAGCAGTGATCAAAGCATTAAAAATAGTTGAAAATATCTTTTAATAATATTTGCCTTTCATTACCAAATAAGAGAAATAAAGAACAATATGCATGGTAAAAGAATTGTCATGATAGTATAATTATATACCTTCCTTGTTCTCATTTATAGAGTAGCTTCAATAGAATTTGAAACATAGTCAAGAATATATTCCTCTGGCAAACATTATTATAACTTTTAAAATTTACAAACTAAAGATTTTTTAAAGAATATATTCTCTAATTGTTACATTTTGATTTCAAACCTATTAGGATTATTAATAAAGAATATTTCAGCTACAAAGAATATTTTAGCTTTCTTCTTTTATCTTCTTCTACTTTTGCCTTTTCTTCCTTTGTCTTTTTTTGCTAATGGATTATCATTCTTTTTTTTAGTTTGCTTTTAGTAATCGCCTCATTAGCAAGGTTGATTATTTTATTGGAAGATGTTGAAGATTCTTCATCTAATTACGAATCCATAGAGTTGAGCATTTCTACCATCAATTTTTATGTTCTTATTTATTCTTGGCTTGCGCTAGAAGTGCAATAGCATTTGGTTTGGCCTATAGAAACTTGGCCATATCTTGGTCTAGTGATGCAGCTTTGCAAAGCTTTAGTTTTTTATTGAATCATTTAGTGAAATATTATGAATTATATTTAACTTTATCCCTAATGGTCTTGAATTTGTAGATTACCATAGGTAGTCCAACCAACTCACCCAATATGTTACAACTTATTCATCAATGACTAATAATACAAGAGTGGATTCTGAAATATTTGTATTAGAGAAAATATTTTGAAATCAATAAAGAATGGTGTAGAAAACATTTTTATTTTGAAAGAATAAAAAAAGAAATATTTTGGTAAAGAAAAAAAAAAGAAATTCTTCAAAATTACTATAATTTCATGGAAAACAATAAATCCACATAAAATTCTTTGATACGTTTAAGGAATACACTAAAAGTGTAGAAGGGGATATAAAATATCATTGTGAATAAAACGCTAATTTAAAGATATGGATGGCTAGAATGAAATAAGCATTTATGAAACTATTCCGTTTTACTCTACCTGATTTTTAATAATCTTCTATTCAAAATGAACCGATGCATAGACATATCTATTATTATGATATATTTTTGTTATAAATTATGTATTCATTAAAAACATAAGCATGGATTGATAAATTTTAATAAGATTTTCATTTTTATACATTGACAGTGAAAGTTTTTAACTCTACAAATAATGTTAAGAATATAATAAATGCTACACTTTTTAATTAATTTTTCAAAATTTTTTATTATAACCGTTTTGCAAATATGTAGATCATCTTTTTGAATGGAAAATGTAGAATAGAGCATCAAGTAATTCTTAATTTCCAAGTACCAATTATATTTATATCCACACCTTCCATTAGCACATTTATGCTTTGCCAATATTGACTTTCATATTATGATCAGAAAAATATATTCACTTCCATATTTTTTTTTATTTGCCAAGAAAATCAAAACAAAAACAAAAATTATTCACTTTCTTTTTCATAGCCATAACTATGTATCTCTATTAAATAAAACAATAACTCTTTTGATTGTAAGTTGGCCATACCACCAACATAATCCTTATAGAAGCTTAAAATAATTAATCTCTTAGGCAAATGTCATAGACATCAACAAAAATCATAGCTGTGTAAAAAAAGCTTCAACTCTGTTATGTGAACTCGTAGGTGCAAATATGTATCCAATATAAAAATATGTAATTTTGAAATATATATTTAAAGAATTATAACCTCATACATATACTTGCATATGTATCGACTCAAGTGTCAAACGCAAGTAGTTTAAGAAAAAATGAAAAGTAACATAGCTTTACAATGACTTTGGTGATATTCTAACCAATCTTGTTTATCTAAAATCATTCAAGGCTTCTACTGAACTAATTGCCTTAGTAAGAGTTAAGGTTCATCTGGATGGGATGATGAAATTTACTAGGGTGAGATTGAAAACACCAGTAACGTGAGATTAATTACCGTAGCATTAAAACTATGGTATTACAGCGGCAAAATTAATATGATGCGATGTGTTTGAATGCAAAAGCAATAATAACAATGAGATAAATTATAATACAATAAGATAATCATTAAAGACATTAAATTAAATTGTGTATATATAATAAATAATTTAAAATTATTAAAATTATATTTATTTTAAATAATAAAATATATGTTAAAACTATATTTATGTTAAATAATAATAATAAAAAATATTAAAAACAATATTTATGTAAAAAATAAACTAGTAAAATAAAAATTAAATAATAAATAATTTAAGGTTCAAATAATTGAATAAAATTAAAAATATATATTTAAAAAAATATTAAACTACAGAAAACCCCTATGGTTTCGGACTAGTAACACTTAGGCACTCATACTTTAAAAATTGACATTTACCTCCCCATGCTTTCATTGCATCAACAATCCTGATAATACCATTAAAAAAACCATTTTCCCATAATGGTCATCTTTATTTTCCCTATCCACCCATTATATATTAAAACCCTCATTTATACTTTCTCACGCACTATCAATCTCTCCCATATCTTTCAAACCACATTTTTCTCTTATTTTTTTGCTTCTTTCTATCTCATTTCATTTCCTCTTCACTCAGATAATTAAGATTAAAAAATTTTCTTCAAAGATGTCGTGGGTTGATGAATATAAACCCTAAACCAAGTCATGATTCATCGAGACATTGCCCAAAATCTCAAAAAAATTGGTACTCTTTTTTTATTTTATTTTTACCTTTTCTGTTTAATTTTAAATGCCCATTTTTTTTCTTTTTTTTTTCTTTAATTATTTCAATTAAAAGGCTTCAAAAATCCATAGCATTAGCATAAGGCTCCTTTTGATTTGAGAGTACCAATTTCCCTATGGCATCGACACTAGCTACAGTTGATGCGTTCCTTGCCTCTCCAAGGAAGCTGGCAGAAATTGTTTAATCTCGAATCTCAGTTTTCAAGATTATTATCGGGGTTGTAGGTGTTTCGGCTAGTTCCTCAACCATCTGAGACAAGCCGAAGTCTTTGATTCCCAAACCACCTGCTCTTTCTAAATTCTTTTTACAAATTAATGATGGCATTATCTTTAAGTCTTCTAGTACTCTTAAATCATGGATAGTTTTTCCAGTTTTCTATAGCGATTGCTTGATTATGCAAATTCTTAATTAGTTTTTGAAATTTCCTAATTGGTATTCTTTTGAAAAGTTGCAGGTTCTTAATTATTGAAAAAAAAAAAAAGGTTTTTGATCAAAACAAAGACTTGAGTAATTTGCTATAGCTTTCAGGGATTTTTTAATGTTGTTTTTATTCTTGTTGCACATTAGATTTCATCTCTTCTGTAATTCTTCTAACTTCCGGAACTTCAATAATCCACCAATGTTGTTCTTCATAAACCTTCAAATTAATGAGATTTTGAAAAGTATATTTCAAAACCCTAATCGCACGCTAAATTGATTTTGTGAAACACAGCTTTGAGATGAAAATTAAAGGGTTTTGAGATTTCAAAACCCTAATCTTGATATCAAATTTCTATTAACGTGAGTAAAATTAACATTTCTCCTAACTTTCTAATGGCATTATAACGATTCTAGATAAAATGAGACAAAATGAAAGCATAAGAGAGATAAATGTCAACTTTTAAAGTATACGGAGCTAAATGTTACTTATCCTATACTACGAGGGTTTTTGTAGTTTACCAGAAAAGAGGTGAACAAGAGTTTTACTCACTAACCCTTGAAGCTCCAATCTAGTGACAGTCCACTACGCTTCCATCGGGTGCATGCCAAATGCACTCCAAGGCAGGCCAGGGTTTTCCCCCCCACAAAATGCCAACATGCCTTCCGCACGGGCCACCAAAACAAAAGTAGTAAGTAGCATGCATTTGTAATTTGCAATCCAAACAGGTCAACCAAAATGGTTTCCAAACTCCAAAACCATTCACATATGTCCAAAAGGATAACATACATATAACACATAATGAACTGTTCGAGATCAATCATACATGCCCAATCCAAAACAAACTGTTCCATTTTTTTAACACAAACATCAATGCATATCAGTCTTCTCACAGTATTATTGCCAGTATATTTGGTACAGCAGCAAATATTATTCGTATCTCCAACAACTTCATTGCTTAGGTGGCTGGTACCAAGCCCATGGTTCATCAGAGACATACTTTGTTACCTGTTTCACACTCAAGTAATTTTCAAGTCCCCTGCCACAAAAATAGCCACAAATAATATATTGTTCATCTATCGGTACTAAAAATCTGTTATGGTCATAGTTGAAACAGGAAGAACGTATCGAATCCCTAAATTTTGAGTTTCGACAAACTGGATATAGTGAGCAATTAGGATTATAATTATGCAAAACAAAAAAATTTAAGTTTGGCTAAATACCATTCCCCTAGTTCACGCCCAAAACCGCTCCGTTTGATGCCTCCGAATGGAACTTGATAGAAGCATGGCTGTGAACAATTGATCCACACAGTGCCTGACTGCAGAACCTGCATGAAAGAAGCAAAGATAAATAATGATTAGCAAAAATAACTGGTATTTCTATCACAGCATACTTAGGCTGCATGATTGGAAGATGCTTCAAGCACAAGTCTTACCTTGCTTAAGCGATCACATCTTTCTAGATCGTTTGACATCACAGCAGCTCCCAAACCATAACTAAATAATATTAGGAAGAAATTAGTTGAACTCTACGGATGAAAATTATTAGCGCTTTTTTTGGTCTGGAAGAGGTCGGGTTTGTTAAAAGGGTAGAAGAAGGAGAAAACAAATTACTAAATCACACTTCATTGTCATTATCCAGATAGAACGATCAACTCAGTGGAATTGCATATGCAAACTTACTGGGTATCGTTTGCCAATTCGATGGCTTCATCTTCTGTGGTAAATGTTTTGACAGCAAGAACAGGTCCAAAAACTTCTTCTCTCCATATTTGCATGGAGGTTTTCACATCAATGATAATGGTTGGTTCAACAAAGAATCCTTTCTTTAAATGCTGGCAAGCAGTTTATGAATAAGAAATAGTGAAGGATTTTAAAAGAAGAATACTGCCAAGCACTGAAAAGCAGAGAATTATACCTCAGGACGAGCCCCGCCATACAAAATAGTTGCTCCTTCACTCTCAGCAGTCGAAATGAACTTCAATACTTTCACATACTGCAGATTAATCAAATATTAATATGAAAATTTCTTTTCCAGATTTGAAACCTTAGATATTATCATATTACCATAATAGTGATATTTTGAGTTACATCAGCTGATAAATCAAGGACTATTTTCCTAACAATGAAACAGACTACTCCGCACTTTAAGGTCTAATCAAGCAACGAGATAAATTCAAAATTGCTCATATGCCATCAATCCTATCCAGATACTAAACTTAGAATTTGAAATGGAGAATAAAAAAATGACATGATAGATTTGCATAAAAACTTGGCAGAAGACAAATCATTTGAATGACCATAGCTTGTTTAAGGGGGCAAAAACAGTAGTTTCCAAATTGAGGCTTTCAAATTATCTTTAGTCCTAATTCCTCTTCTATGCATTAATGCTCTAGATTCTCTTCTGCAGATAGGTTTTAATTATGTTCTTATATACCTAGTCTGTCTCAAAAATGGTCAAAAAGCAAGATCTATCTTAAACTTTCAATGGAACTCCTTTCCACCCTGACCTCCCCGGTCCAACATAAATATATAGTTAAAAAAAATAATATAAAGTCAAAAAAAAATTATTTACCTGCTCTCTACTAACAATGGGGCCAAGCTTGCAACCTTCTTCTAAGGGATCTGAAATTTTGATGTTCGCACTCCATTTCACAAGCCTTTCCAAAATTTCTGTCGCAATACTTTCCTGTGAAACAAATGACAACTTTGCTTCTTCACGAGGGAGTTGGAAATAGAACAAATATAATGAAAATTGACAAAAACATGCTACAAGCTTCGAGCTTAGTTCAAAAACTCATGGTAGCAGAAATATTGAGTTTCTTGGATTTATGGCATGAGCTTTTTCTTCATCATAATCAAAATAATTTTCATCCTACCACTTTCTAGTGCACTAAGGGTTATGATCTTATGAGGAAGGAGGAATGAAACAGTTTCCATGACAACCCAGTTGTTGGAGTTGATAAGATAGGCATAAATATAACAATGGAACATGGAGTCACTAAAGAGATTTATTCATACTCATTCACTGCTAGATGGGGTACAAACTACTGCATCTACAAGACAGATGGTTTCTGTTCTTTGGGCCACTGTTATCTGCCTTTCTATTAGTTTGCTGTGCTCCCGTAACACACTAATTGCTTAACTAATAGTGTTTGAACCTTGTGAATTGAGATTTATGCACCGTTGGTGTGGTGGGTTAGGTATCTGATGAAGAGGATTCAAAAGTACCGCTTGGCAAACATGCATAGTCTAGCCAGTTTATCAATTTATGAATGGACAGAACCGGTTCCCCTCTTAGTTGTGGGAAGTCAGATCCAGATAATATCAGTGTTGTCAAGGGCACAATGCACACTCTAAGTGATAGAGCCTTTATATTGCCTCAAGCGCAAGGCACAAAAAAATCGGTCGCCTGAATGAAGTCACAATATGTATGTGTGTGTTTTTATGTGTCTACATGCATATGTATATATATATATATATATATATATATATGCTATGAAGCACTGACACACCCTAAAGCCGCTCGTACCAGTGATATATATATATATATATATATATATATATATGGACACACCGCCATCGCAGTGGGATGCATACGAGACACACTAGGACAAGTCAAAAAATAAAATAAAATTCAAATCAGACACGGCCCTGACACGGTCAAGACATGGGTCTCCTGAAAGGGACACGGGGATGAAGATTTTTTGGCCCAAATTATTTTCCAACCAAAAGAAAAACATAGCCCAGACAAAATTAATCAAATAATCACCTCTTAATTTCTTAAACAACCGGAAGGTGAAGCTAATTTCCTTGAACAAGTGAAGAGTGAAGTCTTGTTGTGGAGCTCTGGTATCTTTCAAAGCAAATTTCAGAGTCTGCAATGGCTGCTCTAAAAACAAAGCAGTAAAGCATGCTTGAAAATGAAATCACAGATGTGATGAAAAAGAAGATGAGGAGCAGTTGCTTTTGAAAGAAAAAAAAGAGATCAGAAAAAGTAAAAAGAGAAGTATGAATCTTTGAGACAAAATGGGATGAAGAGCTGGAGAGTCTGCTGAAAACGTGGAAAGAAGAAAAAGGGGGAGGGGTTAAGTTGAGAGAAAGAATTCCATGTGGCAAGCTTTACCACTTATTTTGTTTTTATTTTTTTATTTTTTTCTTTAATATATCATTAAGTTTTTAGTTAATTGTTTAAATATTATGGATTACTATTAAATTTAATTTGATTAAAATAATAGTAATTAATTTAATTGAATTTGTTTCACATATATTTGAAACAAATATTAAAATTGCTTTGTCAAAATTTTGATTATATTTCAATGAAAAGCATCAACATTTCCTTTTACATAGAGTATTTTTACATTAAAATTTATAAAAAATATATATATTTTTATTGCTGAGTCCTGCTGTACTCATGTCCTCATTTTTTAAAAATCACCATATCTCTTTGTCCATATCATGTTTTACCCGTATTACATGTCCGCGTAGTGATTCATAGTATACATGTATATATATATATATATATATATGTACATATGCATACGTGTATATATATGTGTATGTATAAATAAGCTTAAGATGTATAATTATGATAATAAACTCTAAAGATTGGTCTAATTTATCTGCAAAACAGGCAATTTTTTGTTGTCCAAGATGCTTGATTTCCTTATGGTCCCATGTCTGTTGTTGAATACTCAAATATTGAGTAAAGAGTTTGATACTATCCCCTTTCTTAATGGTAAAGGTATGTCTAATGACAAAAGTTCAAAATAAAGAAATTAAAGAGAACTTCAATCAGACAGGCTTTTTTATACCTATTGCCTTACAAAAAAGCACACTTAGGTGCAGTAGGCATGCACCTGATCAAAAACGCCTCGCCCAATAGGGTTTGAGTTGCTTTTGTTGTCTAACGCTAAGGCGCATGCACACCTAGGCACACACCTTGGCAACACTATCATAACCTCATGCCATGTGTAAAATGATATAAAAATGAAATTGATAACTCTATAAGGACAAAATGAGTCTAAGCACTTACATGCACAATAAGGCGGGATGTTGCACTGCAGATCTGGCCATTTGTATGAAAGCAACCATATAAGGTCCACTCAACAGCTATTAGAAGCACAAAGGGGTAAATTAGCAACTGCATAAAGATCTACTAATTTTTTTGCATTGACAGTTTCATATGAGAAAAATATTATGAACAATTCCTTTCAGGGGAGAAATACAGGTAACACGAATGCTTAAAATAGTGATTCACATGGCACTAACCCTTGTCAATGTCAACATCCTCAAACACAACTATTGGACCTTTACCACCAAGCTCTAAAGTAACAGGCTGCCAGAGAAACCATAAAGAGATTTGACGACTGAATCATTTAAAAAAAAAAACAGAAGCTTAACGATCAATTGTTAGAACTTCAACATACCTTGACCATTTGTGCAGCAGCTGTCATTATCTTGACAGCCGTCGCTGTGCTTCCAGTAAATGCGATCTGTTAGCAACTAATATTAGCAATTAGGTCTCAATTTGTTATTTTGCTAAACATCTTATGAAATTCAATTTTGTAGAAAGGATCATTGAAGAAGATGATTAACATCAATTTAACCTTGTCAACATGGGGATGAGATGCCAAAGGTGCACCAGCTTCAGGGCCAAGTCCAGTCAGAATGTTGAGGACACCAGCAGGAAGATCAACCTCCCTACACATTTCTGCCAGCTCCAAACAGGTCCTTAAGTGGAAAAAGAAAAAGAAAAATTACGGGCAGACTCAATGAAAAGGGCAACATTAATCCCAAATGATTCTCATGTATATTTATTAAAAATGAGAAAATAACATTAAAGTTGGAGCAAGTAAGTTGAGAGCATACACAGAAGCCAACTCAGAAGGCTTTAGTATTGCAGCACAACCTGCAGCTAAGGCAGGAGCAACTTTCCATGCAGCCATCAAAAGTGGGTAATTCCTTCAAAACAAAAGAAAAGCAATTCTTAGTTTATTGAATATCAAGGCAACCATTAATAGACGATATGACAAGAACTATTGAATCATACAGCACCACGTCCACAAAGGACAAAGATAGCCACCATTAAATGCCAAACTACATGAGTCCACATAAATATTACACACTAACCAACAATCACCTAATTATTGCAAACCCTTGAATGATCTCAGATGATTTAGGACCAAAATCATCATAAATCATCTTAATAGAAGCACTTTTCATTTTTGGCTAAGTCTTAATAAAAGGACTTAGAAAGGTACTGTGCTTAAAATGTCCAGCCTCCAGTCTCCATAATAAGTCTATAATTTAATATAAGGAGAAACGATTAAGTGCATTTATTTACCAACTAGATCTACCAATAAGAGATAGATGTCAAAGACCAACACATTCCTTCACTTTATTTTGTAATTTTCATAGCAAATGAAAGTAGCTATAGGCAAATCAAACAAGCAAACCAAAGAACAAAACCAGTTTAAGCACAAATCTTATACAAGTATTAGATTGCTGGAAGAAAAGCAACACTAAAGGATGACTCCATCAAGAAATAAAAAAAGCAGCGTGGCCAAGTAAGCAGAAAAAATATTATAACAAAAAGATAAAGTTAAAAAAACGACGGCAACAGACTGTAAGTACCATGGGATGATCAAACCGACAACCCCAATAGGTTCCTTGATCACATAGCTCTTAAATGCCTTATAAGGAAGAGAGATTGGAGCATTTTGCTTGGCATCTAAACCTTCAGCAAGGTCTGCATAGTACTGAAAGCATCCGGCAACGTCCTCCTAAAACACACAAATAAATAGTTTAAAATTTGACAGAACATAGTATAGCATAACATTTGCAAATGTGTTGCAGGCATACCATGTCTGCTTCTGCTTCATTAAGTGGTTTCCCACAATCAACTGTTTCAAGTTTTGCAAGTTCAGATTTTCTCTCTTTTATCTGGATCATTAAAAAAACCAATAAATAAGAGGTCATGACATCGGAAAAGTCCAGTCATTTTCATCAAGAGAAAAAGCCTAACAATTGCAAAAGCTAACAAACATGCAAGCATTACAGCTTAGAGAAAACTCTGTTAGAAATTCTGCTTAAAAACAGAAGGCAAGTTCTTCATCAGTCAAACCCAGCATGGTTATATTATTTTAAATCAATTCCACCAGGCTATTAACCCATACCTGAAGCCATTTCTTTCTGTCCACTTAAGTAATGAATCTAATGACAAGGAATTTTTGTTACAAAAAAAAACAGCTTGCAGTCTGACTGTAACCCCAACAGCATATTCTTAAGTTTCGTGAAAACATACAAATTTTTTTGTAGGAAGGATAAATCTAAGAAATTAAAAAAAAAAAAAAAAAGGAAAAGGGTGCAATTTACAATTTTTGCAAAGTTGGCGACCTCAGTACAATCTTGAGATTGATAGATCTAGTCCCAAGTTAGCACATTAGGCTTGATTGCAGAAGTGATGTTCCAAAATTGCCAACCATTACTCAGATAAATAAGACTCATTTGTTCAATTATTTCCACATGTAAACAGGGCGACTAGTAAAGTTAGGCTTCCTTTGAGCACTCTCATTCAAACTTGGTAGAACTATTTAGAGGTAAAAGTTGAACTGCATTTTTTTCAACAAATGAAAAAAAAAATCCCAATTTTATTTTTATGTGCAACCATTATGATTGAATCAGTATTGCTTTTAAATTGCTTAATCATTCTAATCAAACTCATTTGTTGCTATAGTTTTCATTCTATAGCAAAATTCCAAATAAAAAAAAATTAACAAAAAGTGACTAAATAGTAAAAACACACTAGTGGAGTTAAAAAAAGGTTGGGATTAGCAACATTTTGAGAGCATTTCACCTTCACTTATTTTTACTATAATACTAGAATTATCTAATCACAACAAATAATTACGTATGAATAGAACACTTAAAAGCATGAGTTTCATTTAATATTTTGGTGGTTTCGCGTAATATTTTCGTGGCTTACACAGTACAAGATTGTGATTGGTTAATTACAACTTAATAATTACAGTTGATATGCTCTAAATAGTGAACACTGAACAACATAGCTAAACAGCAATTGATAAGGGTAAATTCTTTGAAAAAGCAAAAGCTTGTAACAATTAAGAAAGAAAAGGAAGACTGAAATTGCAATTACCTTAGCAGCAATGGCACGCAAATACTTAGCACGGACAGCACCAGAAGCTAAGGCCCAATCTTTACCTTTATTCCGAGCAAGTGCTCTCCGAGCAGCCTCCACCGCAACTTCCACATCTTCAGCAGTCGCCGCCGGAATACCACCTGAAAAGAAGAAGTCTATGAATAATTATGAACAAAACCACAATTTTTATAAAGATTAAAAGGAAAACTCAAAGGAAAGTGAAGAAAAAAATAGAAAGAAACCGATGGTTTCTTCGGTAGTAGGGCTGATAATAGGGATGCGTTTCTTAAGCAAAGGTTCAGTCCATTCGCCGTTGATGAAAAGTTGTCGACTTGGAATTGTAATCGCCATATTTGCAGTGTACTGTGTCGTGCAGTAGAGAGGATTGATAACTTCATGATGATACGCCAATATATCGTTGCCAATGCCATAAATTGAAATTGAAAGCGACCTTTCTCTTCGTCTTTTCGTTTTACTTCTGTCTTCAAAATGGGAAAATGCCTCCAAACTTCTTCATTCTCGCTTTTGTTTCATTTTCACGCGATTGGAAAATTAACTTTGAAGAGATGTATTTATACAATTATTATACTAACACTTGAATTTGGCAAAATTATTATGCGAGCAAAAAAAAAATGTTTTTACTTTAAATTTATGTTTAAGTATAAAGCCCCGAACTAAAATTAAATAATTAAATAATCATTCAAGTTTTTATTATTTTATTGTAATCAATTAAGTCTTCAAACATTTATTTTCACTTAGTGCAACTCTTAACACAACAAAATTTCATTAAAGTCCATCATCAATTTTAGTTCAATCAAAGTTTAGAAAATAAACGAAATGCCATAAGATAACATAAACTTAAATAATTATTTAATTTTAGCTCAAGGGTGTGAATCATATAAATTATTTATTGAAAGGAAAAAATAAATTAAAGTTAACTAGCAGTGAAGCAGCTTTTTAATAAGAATTTATTTTTTTAATCGAAAAGCTTAATTTAATTTGTTATTATAATTTTAATTTGGTTTATATGTATTTTTTAATTTAGTATCACTTTAATGTATGACACCAATTTAATTAAAGAACTTTAGGTAAAGTATATATAAATATATATTTATATTATTATTAACACCATAACTGCGCTTAGTTAGCGAATTGATAAAAAAATATAAAAAAATTTATTTAAATGGATAATTACAAGAAAAAATAGTTACCCACGTAAAAATGACCTACTTTTACTAAAAACGTTAGTCATCTTTTATCTATATATTATTTTCATAAAACAGAATAACTTAAGATTTTATTTTCTACCCAGATAGTGGGTGTATAAATTTCTAGTATAATATATGTAATATAATATAAAAAAATAAATATAGAAAAACTTTTGAATTCATGAAAAATAAAAAATGTTGTTCATAATGTTATTAAAGAATCATCATAATCATTTTTTATTATTATTAAAAATTACCTATTTTATAAATAAGAAGTTTAATTTTATTAAAATACTTTTAGTAAATGCATTAATTTATTAATAAATTAAAAACCTAAAGGTGTATATGGAATTATTTTATCGAAGTTCTAATTTTTTAATTTCCTTAAAAATATATCAGTTTAGTTTATATAAATAAACAAAATTTAAAATTTATATACATTCTTATCTTCATAGTTAATTGTATATTAGTATTAAAAAACAATAAATTTATAATAATTTAATTTAATTTACACATAAAAACTTTACATGTTTATGCAAATCTTAGTTAATAGACATTTTATTAATTTTATTTCTATATTTACAAAATGTAAATTTATTATTTAAAAATAAATAAATAAATAATGAGTATTTACGTGTGTGAATCTATGTGATAACAGAGATGGATAGTTTTTTAAGAAAAAAAGGTGGACAGTTTTTTAAAAATGGATAATTAGTATTTTTTATTGAAAAGATATAAATTTTTTTAATTTTATTTAATTCTTTTCTACATTTAATATTATTTAATTTATAAAATTAATTCATTCAAAAGTTTTATAATAGTATTCACAAGAATTGATACACCCATGTGAATAAATTTTTATTAAGTGTTGAATAAAGAAATTACTAGAAAATGATAGTTCGTTATGTGATTGTTTTGAAAATATAAAAATAAAAAATGTTTTTTAAAAGAGAATATGTAGTTATGTTATGAAAATGTAATAGTTTTTAGAAAGTAAATAAATAAACGAGTTTTTTTAAAAAAAAAAAAAAATTGAATAACATGTATATGTTTACTTTCAAAATCATGATGCATCATTACCTGGATGGATGAGAAAAAGGTTGAGTAAAATACATATATATATATATATATATATATATTCTTATACCATGTTAAAAGAATGAATGAATTAGTATTATGAATTAATCAGACATTAAATTTTAAAATATATATTAAGAATAAGAATGATTTAATTTTAAAAATTATTATATTATTTTTATCTAAAAAAATTCATTTATTAAATTTTTTATTCATTTGTTTCTCATCCACTCACATAGTGAGTGTATCTAACGTTTATATAACAAAAAAAAAAAAAAGATTAGTGGGTTATTTCGATGCAAAAGACATAATTATTTCTAATTTGAAGCTATAGTTTTATTTTTTTATTTTTTTCAATGATATTGATATTAATTGACTCATAACACTAAATTAAATAAATATTTTTATAATAAGTTAACTAGAATTGGTATATCAGGTTGTAGATTAATTTTAATTTTTGAAAAATGTAGTTTTTAGAAATTTTTTTTTTATGTAGAAGTCGGCAGTTTTAGTAATTTTTTAAATAATAGTATGTTTTATAAAAATCTACAAGACAAATATCTTTTATTTCTTATTATATATCATAATTCATCACACCCATTCAGAGTGAAAATTATTTTTTAAAAGAAATAAACTAGAATATATATAAAAGTATGAATATAAAAAATTTTTGAATTAATAAAATAGTTATTGTTATTTATTTTACTTATAGATTGTCACTACAAATATTTTTATTTATTTTTAAATTTTATCTAATTTATGAGGAATAATTTTAATTTCATTAAAATTCTTTTTTGTTTGATAATAAATAAAAAACTATAAATTTATATACTACTTTATCTTAAAATTTTTAAATTCTCTCTAACTTTAAAAGATAAATCCACTTATTAGAACATAAAATAGTTAAAATTTACATTAATTTTTGTATCTTTATAATTGATTTTGCATTATTATTAAAATAATGAATTTTATAATAATTTGATATATTTTATATAGAAAATAAATTTTACATGTTTATGCAAATTTTAATTAATATACATTTTATTCATTTTAAAATTTACAATTATATATTTAAAATAGATAGTTCAATGAGCAAATCCTAGTGATTTCAAAAAGTCAAATCTTTTCAAGTAATTTATATGGGAACTAGGTAGACCTATAATTTTGAACACGACATAAAATATTATTAAAATATAATATAAAATATAACATCATATGAATGTATTAAAATTTATAAATATATAATATGTTAAATATGATTATAATATAAAAATAATATAAAGATAATATGAATATGCAATTTGATAAAAATTTAGTACTCTTTTAGCTTTAAAAATTGGAATATGCCATGGGACGCAAAAATCTGCCACTTTCTAAAATAAAATTCAGACTTTAGAATTTCTGAAGTGTTAATAACACTTCAATTGAAAAGTTTTATGGAAGAATTTTTGGAATTGAAACGCGTATCAAATGGGAAAGAAAAAGTTTTGGAATTTGATTCTATGGCAATAGCAAAAGATTATGAAAACTTTTGAGAAAGTAATACTACCAATAGAGAAAGGGAGCTTTAAACGATATCGAATTTGGTTCTAAATTCTATTCTAACTTTAAGTACGAATCTGGAATTTTATTTATTTTTTCCAAGAGAGAGAGATGTTTTTAAATCTTTATTCATTAATAAAAGTTGTTTTAAATTTATTTACCTAAAGGCGGTACTTTAACTAAGTCCATGCCACCTTACAAAATCTTTATTATTGAAAACTCGACCACTAATTTTCTTGCCTTTTTTTTTTTTTTTCGGACTTTTACTTTCTTTTCTCTTTGGTTAAGCAGCAACTCAAATACTATATCTGCAAATCTAAAGTTAGCCTGGGATCAATTAAACAAATACATACATATACACACACACACACACTCGTATCTATTAAAGCATTTGTTCTTTTTCTCTTATGCTTTACTTTTCTTTCAATAACCAAAAAAATAATTTGAGAGTAAAAAGGCAATATCTCCAAACTACATATTAAATTGGCATACTGAATTCGTTT
>JBBYHK010000004.1:3164108-3201549 GCA_038382065.1 Adansonia grandidieri
ATAACCAAAAAAATAATTTGAGAGTAAAAAGGCAATATCTCCAAACTACATATTAAATTGGCATACTGAATTCGTTTTTCCTTTTGCCATAAAGCAAATTAGATTGTTTTAACTGTAGATTTTGAGAAATTTTAAATTTTGTGGTAAAATATCCACGTTCCAAAGTTCATAAAAATGTTGAAATTTCCCCTTGGTTGTTCAATCCTAAGGCATTTGGATTAGGTTGTGGTTGTATGTGATCCTTTCAAATCACAGATATAGCACATTTTTTTATTCTTCATTAAGTTGCATATGAGAAAGTTGAAATTCTTGAAAAAGATTATAAGAAAAATTTGTTTGTTGGGTTCTCAAATCTAAAGGACCAAGGCATAAATATGTCTTTGACTTTTTGTTCATCTATAAAAGATGAAAGAGGAAAAACAAAAATCTATTTTTAAAAATAAAAAAAAATTTTGACATGGCATTTATGCGACTTAAAATGTTCTAGTTAGGGAAATTATTCAACTATAACAAAAGGAAGTGGCACCTTTGCTATTAGTGGCAATTTGATAAAATAAAATTATTTAGCCTTATTATTCATGTTATATTAGCTAAGTTTTAGAGATTTTTATTTAAACTTTATTTATAGTAGTATTTTTTATTTAAATTTTATTTATTTTCAGTAGTTTTTAATTTAGTATTATTTACTTTCCTTATATTTTAATTATTTAGTTATTTAAATAGTTTTCATATTTTTGTAGGTCAAAACCTAAAAGAGTTTCCAAAAGTACAACAATTTAACCAAAAACTAAAGTGGACTCGATCAAGCAAAGTGATTAAGTTTGACAATTTTCAAAAATAATATATTCAAGCTACTTGGAGACTAACTTTTTACGTTCAAGATTTTGCCCATAAAGAGGACTTTTAAGATTAGTCTTAGAAATATCCCAGATATTTTACAGCTTTATTTTTCTCTAGTTTTTTGAAGAGGAGATGAGCCACCATAGTATTCAAGATCAATTCATATGATGGCTTCTCTCCTCTTCAAAAAACTAGAGAAACATAAAGTTGTATCATCTTCAATCTTATTCTTAATGCTTCTAATTGTTTGATCACCAGTTAGATTGATTTGGTAACCTTAATGAACTTGGAAAAGGAAATATTGTGTTTAGACCTGAATTTAAGGGCATATGTTTCATATTCATTTATTAAGATAAATTGATCTGCATGTTAGATAGGAAAATATGAGCATGCCATATGTAATAAAATTAGAGTCTAGGCTTAATGAGTTTCTTTTAATTTGGTTTGCATAGGAATATAATAAGTTAAGAGAGATATTTTTTTAAGACCATCAGAAGATACTTTTAAATAAATTAGAATTTTAGGTTGACAACTCAATATTATTAGCCAAGTTAAGAAAGTACGATTTTATTCAAATGAAGTGTTAAGGGAAATTATAATCCTAGGATTTTATTATTTATTATTTGCTTTATTATTATTATTATTATATTTAGTTTTAATTTATAATTTTTAATCATTTATTTGAATAAGATTAAGTTGCTTTAATTTTAGTACTTAACAAATTTAGTATCAATTCCCCGTGAGATCAACACTTTACTTTATCACTATAGTACTGATTGTGATACATGCAGTTGCGTGGTTAATTCCAAGAAAAAGTTTTTGGCACCTTTGCCAGGGAATTGTTTTACTATTTTTGTTAATATTAATACCAAGCAATTTTAGTCTTGGTTCAAACTTTTTTATTTTTATTTTATTCAGGTAATTTGAAGAGATAATGTTCTATGATGATCAATGGTCATATGAGTAAATTGACCAAAGGAGCACATTAAATGCCATATCTACACAATTGGCTACACTTTTTGAAAAGCTTGACAATTTGAATGCACGTGCTCTCTAAAGCCCATTCATAACTTGCAACTTATGTGGGGGAGCACATACTAGTAATTATTGCCCAATTTATGCTAAACCCATTCAATATGTTGGAAACTATAGTATGCAATAGTATTATCATTTGAATTGGGGCAATCATCCAAATTTTGCTTGGTGCCACACTCAATGGCCTTCATATTCAGTCGATCCAACCTTTCATCAGGGTTTTCCACTGCAAGCTCGAGTTTTTATCCTAGAAGAGAAGCCATCATTAGAAAAGATGCTTATGCAATATATATCAAAAACTGAAAGTCAAGATGTAGATACCTCATTTTGTTCAGACCAATTTTTGGCATCTTAGAAGTTAGGTAAAAGATGATAAAATCAAAAAATAGAAATAAAAATTAGGGGATGTCTGCCAAGTGTTGGGTCACCAAACACTATTAGGCGACACGGTGTCGAGCGAAATTTTTTTTTTTGAAAGGTCTGAAATGCCTATGGGTCACCTTAGAGAAAAATGTAAGATGAGGCATCAAAGGCCATTTTTCATGTTGTCATCAGAGTCACTCAAATGAGCACCCGAACCAACGTCCCACTGTTTGTGTCCTAGTTAAGGAAAATCAAGAAGTCGTAGGTACATGCAAGCTTTATTGGTGCACAAGAATGGATACGAGGCTTAATGGCGCCAAAAATTTGAATTGTCACATGTAGCATCGATACGAGAAGGTTTGGTATCATACCGAAGATGTGGTATCAATACCTAGCATGTCTATATCGATACAGACCTTGGCAGTAGCTAAAGTTGTGATTTTTGGCAAAACGTATCGATACACAAGTATGAGTATCGATATATGCCTCTAAGTCTCGAGATCGAAAACATTTTTTGCTCTTAGTATCGATACATAGTTCATTGTATCGATACTTATGGGTAAAATTGCCTTGTGTATTGATACACAATGCTTTGTATCGATACACAAAGACACATTTGCCTATTTTGAGCCATTTTTTAGCCACTGCACCACTGATTCAAATTCTGATTCAAACACATTTCTTACACCAAAAATCATCAAAATTCATACTAGGCTTCGTCTTTGGGCTTGTGATTGGATTTAAACAAAATCTTGAGGTCCAAATAGCCAATGATAAAGGACATTTCATGACATTAGGCAATTTGTCAAAGCATAAGGCTTAACTTACCCAATGCTCAGCTAAATAAAGTAGTCTAGATCCACTATTTTTGCTGAGCTAACCAATGGGTTTGCATGGTAGCTGAGCATTGTACCTAACCTCTGTATAAGGTACATGCACCAAAACCCCCAAAATGCCCTTGCCCTTTTATCTTTTGTCTCTATGGCCATATGGCTATATAAACCAACCTTGGACTCAGCTAAAGAAAGAGGAGGAGATTCCCAGTAGAAAAACTCTTATTCATTCCTTCATTCCTTTTGTTTTCCATTCCTACCAAAAAAAAAAAAAAACTTTTCTCTATTTTCGGATCCCTTCAAAACCATCACCAAAAGTCCTTCCAAAAACCTTCATTTCACTCATAGTCCCTCTCAAAACTCCCCTTTATCCATACCTAACTAAAAATCCCCTCCTTTTCATCTCTCTGTTACTGTTCAATCCAAAAAGGTGAAGTTCAAAACTATTGTTCAAAGGAAAGGCTAAAACTTGAAACTTTTGGTATATTCCCTCCACTTGACTTTGCATATTCTCTGATTTTTCAATATTTTCATCATCCTACTGACCTCTCTATGTTACCATGACCCATATAAAGCTCTCATGCATTGTTGCTGCCTTGTTTATAGTCTTGGAGTGTTGATGCTCTTTTGCTCCCTTGATGTTGCATGATAGGCCAAACATCTTATCTTTCATTCTAACATCAAAACAGCCCCTTTATCTATACATTTTCTATCATATTTCATCTATTTTCACATGCTTAACACATGATTAAATGTCCACCCTAACATGTCTTATGTATATTCATACATTTTTTTGTGTTTTAAGGAGTTTCATAGCATAAAAATAATGTCTTGACAACTTTAGCTTGTATTCTTTTGTTTAAATGAGTTCATACACCTTATTTGTCATCTTCTCAGATTTTTGTCACCTATTTCCATGTTAAGATGTCATTGTGTGTGTTTGCATGTTTTGTCCTTATTAATCTTAGTGCACGTTATGTTTTGTTTATGTCATTCCTATCAAGATGCATGCTTGTTTGTTAAAAATCTGATTTTCCAAAAGAAATCCCCAAGTTAAGTTCATGCTACCTCCAATAGAAGAAGAATAGCATGGACTTAATGCTCTCATAAAATTAGTCTTCCAATCTTGAGGGTAGATAAATACTTCAGATCTGGATTCATGGTAGAGTAAGCTTATTTTTCAAAATAAAAGGAGATCCTTTTTAGCATTAATCCTTAATCTTGAGTCTCATGTTCCTTTTGGTAATATGGTCAATGGGTTGTTCGATCATCCCAAACTACTCTAGGGCTGTGGAATGAACTTGTGAAGCCCATGCTACTTTCTGTTGTAGACGTTCAGATGTCCTATACCTAAGTCTATCTTCGAAAATACCCGAATATTGAATAATCCCCTTGTTTTTGCTCTAGTAGCACTGTAGTCCAAATTTGGAAAATCATTTTTGAACCACATAATGTTTCCTTTGATTTTTCTATTATTTTTCCTTTAAAGGGCACTGAATTACCTTTCTAACGGTGTTTTACTTGCCCCCGGTTCGTCCTGGACGAATGAGTTATGATTTTTAGAACCTTAACTATCTAGAACCCTTGGAACTAGCATGTAACATTATGTTTGGGCCGCTCTAGTCCTTCAGCTGATTTTTATGAAATTTTCAAATATTTTTCCTAAGAAGTTCATAAAATTCCCTTTTTGGAAATGTGTTGCTCATGATCTAACAATTTCGAAAAAGTTTGGAATGATTTTTCGAAATCATCATGCCTTTTTCCTCGTACATGCTGCTAGTGTTGAGACTGATTTAACTTCAAAAATTAATTCTGTCTAGAAAGTGATTTTCTAGAATTTTCGGACTATTTTTATATTAAACTTTGTCGAGCTACCTTTCCAATGGTTCCTCATTTACCCTCTGAAGTCTATGGATACACCTAAAAAAATTTGAAAATGGAGATGACACAATGCTATCCCCTGTTTTCAACTGAATTTTTGAATCTCCTTTTATCAAGATGTTTAGATGTCTCAAAATGCATCTGTTTGGTCCCCCTCGCAACATCAACCCCTTTTGACTCAGATCAAGATAAAAACATAAAAAAATAGGATTTATATTAAAATTTTTGCCAGTGGAGATACTTTAACTCTACTACTCAAAGGGGATACTCCAACCCCATTCTTTAATTTAAATTTTCTCCTTGTTCCTAAATGTTTTCCTAACTTTGGGGATACTCTAACCCTATTTTTAATTAAAAAATTTAAATTTTCTCTTTGCTCCTAAATGTTTTTCTAACTTTTAGGATACTCTAACCTCACTACTCAAAGAGGATATTCCAACCTCATTTTTTATTAAAAATTCAAATTTTCACTTTAATCTTAACTATTTTCATAGCTCTATTTTAGGGGATACTCCAACCCCACCTCTTCAAGAGGATACTCCAAGCCTACATTTACCTTGAAGAACTTAAAATTTTTCTCTCTTTCAGATGCCTCAAACTATTTTGATAAAAATTATCTTTGTTCTTCAAATTAACAACAAATCTAGATTGGTCTCTAAAATTATCATCTCGGTCATTCTTCAATAATCGAAGGCAATTATGAGATACGTTTCGATCGTCCTTCCTTTTTTTATGTTCTTTTGTTTGTGATGCTTGTTTATGATATTATTATATTTCTCATTTTTTTCACTTTACTAACTTATTTCTTTTGTAGTGTTATTGTGCATTCATATTTAAAAATCACTTTCTAATAAAATCTACAAGGCGATGCTTCGTGTTGTTATCTCTCCAATGCCTAATACGAAACACCCAATTCTTAAAATCTAATCCAAACATCGTTTTCACAAAAAAAAATCCCTATGTTCCTCACATATCTGAGGCCCATAGTTGATCTAATTTTCCTTAAAGAAAAACCCAGATTTACATTTTCCAAAACTTCATGCATTAAAGAGGATTATATCTAAATAGCGACCAAATGAAACCAATTTAACCGAGACCCAAGTGAGACATAGTTAATAGGTACCAATTTTGGGCATCGTAAGGAGGCTCATCCTTCCCTATGCATAACCAACTGCCGAGCCCAACCAACGAATCTCTAAACTTCGTAGGCCTTGAAATTAGTGTTTTGAATTTCGTGACTCGTAATATCATTTTCAATAGTTGTTTGATCTTGCCTAGTCTAAAATGATCGGTGGTGACTCCAAGTTTATGGCCACTTCGCGATGGCCATCTGAGACTAGTTGGATGAATGACTCATCCAACAATCCCTACCTCTTCATATTATCACACCTAACCCCAAATCCCTATCATAGAATAACTCAAAGGCTCGATCATAATCAGCCATCATTTATTTTAAATCAGTGACCTATGCTCTTCGGATCATTCAAAGTTTAAAGGCCAAGCATGTGGCGACAACTTGGCAACTCCACTGGGGATCATTTTAGAGAGTTAGGCCTACAACTAGCTACTTCTCACTCAGTCCTTAGTTTTTCGATCTCCATAATTATTTAGATATAATTCTCTTTTATTTTTCCTTACTAATCTCGATTGTTTATATTTTTGTCCTGTGATTGTTAGGGATTATTCATGCCCAAATAAATATAAATTTGAATAAATATGGTAATATGGGAGTGAAACAAAAAAGTTTGATTGTTTTCCTGACACACACCATGCACTTGCATTTGCACTAGATTCCCACCATACACCATGGTGTGGTTAGTATCCTAATTACTTGGAGGAAGTAAGCCATCGACCTTTGTGAGTAACCCTCTGCAAAGCATGGCAAAACCTTCAAGGATGTAAATTACCTATGTCTCTTGTGAGTACCCCTCTGCAATTGCATAAGGAAATACACCATCGAATGGAACCCATTCTGCCAAACCCATGACGGGCCTAGGATCGGGGTGCCTCGACTGTTCTTACTGGATGGAAGAGCGATTTGGATACCAAAATAGGCGTAAACTTAAATCCATATAGTGAACACTACGAGCTAAACCATGTCAAACCATACCAGATGCTGCTAGAATAGCCTGAAGATTAGGGTTACTTGGGGAAATAATTCTTACCTTTACTCCTATATACCGTTGGTTACGTGGGTGATGATGGGTGAATGTTGTCACCCGCATTTGTCTTTTTATTTTAATGATCATTCCTTTAAGATATGCCATTACGTTCGATGGCAAATCCACTTTAATAAGTGGGTAAGGACAAGTGAATGCAATTACTTGCATTGCCATCTTGAAATAGTCATATTTGATGAAAATAAGCCATCATGCTACCCTGGCTTAGCATGTACTTAACATAAATGGTGATGAACAAATGTCATCATTTAAACAGTTAGTCTTAGTCATCGTGAGGTATCATGTTGCTTCGTGAAGAGGAAATTTTAATATGGACATGCTACCATGCTACTCGTTTAATGCCTCAACATTTATATCCATCACGTCTGCCCTAGGCATCGTACCGCCTATTCTTAAGTAATTATGTGATAAACTTTCGCTGCTATTATTTCATTTCCTTATCTTTTACCTATTATTTTATATTGGTTACTAACTCATTATCTTTTTGCTTTTCTTTTTCACCATGCATCATTTCGTCATAATTACTATCATCATGGGACAATTGGCTTTAATGGATCAGTGTTCACCAAGAGGCGTCTGTAATAAAGCAATAGTCCACTTTAGATCTAAAACCCTCTGAAAAAGTTCGAGCATGGTCAGAGCATCAGTAGCGTGAAGATGGCGATGTTCTAAAACTTGGGTATGCCTCAATAGTGCATGAAAGTATCAAGATAGGATACCGTCAGAATGATTGGCAAGATCTAAAGACCATATGGATTAGTTAGGACAATACTGAAAGGGAATTATTCACCAAGAGATACAGAGACATTGCTCTTCTGCTTTAAGTTCACTTGGATGTCTGTTTGTTGCAAGCAGCCTCTTAGTTCTGAAATCCAGTATATTAGTGTTTCACTTTCATCATGAAGCTTTGGTCCCCATGGTCGATGAATACATTACATTACTCAACATTGAGAGGGCAAAGGTCGATAGAATATACTGTAAAGCGTTGAATCCTCCAACCTTCAAGAAAAGATTAGCTCAAATCCTCAGGGCAACAGAGTCTTGGATTGAGAGCATATCAAAATGAAAGGGAACAATAATGCATCTCATGGTCTAGTTTAAAAGAAGCAATGGCAAGTATTGTTGACATCCAAAAAATCCAAGATATCTACGCTTTGGCGATATATGGTCTGGTTATATTCCCAAAGACATTAGGCTATGTTGAAGCCACAGTAGCAAAGGTTTTTTCTCATTTATGTTGGAACATCAATCTTGCATCGGCCATCATCACTGAAACTATTCGAGCTCTTAATTTTTGTAAGAAAATGGGTATAGGCCGATTCATCAAATGTGCAACACTCTTTCATATTTGGCTCGTCAGTCACTTTGGCCCTGAAGAAAGTAGGATGCCATATTGCTTTTTACTTAACTTTAGCCCTATCTTCAAGGTACTTGAAAAGGAATGGCCTCAAGATAAATCTAAAGAGCAATGGGTCCAAAAATTTTGAAACCTCAAGGGAGATAAGGTAACATGGAATGCCTTTTGGTTTTCCCCATAAATGGTCATATACAGGTGCAGAGATTATAGCTACATGCCACTGATGGGATTATGGGGGAGTACTAGCTACGCCCCTCTTTTAGTCCTTCGACAGTTCCAGTCCTGTCAGTTCATCCCTTTTGTCCAAGATCTAGAGTTATGGGATTTCGACTGTGGTGAGCCCGACTACAGGTTGAAAGTCCAGCTAGCCTTTCATGCATGGAAACTAACCCGCTGTATGGAGGGATATTAGAAAAGGAGTAGTATGACCTCAGGAAATGATGAATGGAGGATCCGTCAAATTAATGACACCGTACCTTTGTCTGGTATTAAGACGTCACAAATGTCGATTGATAAATTTCCTTTTGAGGTTGAATTACTCAAGCAAGAGTTCGAACAAGAAAGTGTGACCTTTGCCAAAGAGGTTACTCAATTAAAGGAAGAAAATAGTTAATTAAAAATAGCCCTCTACCTTAGGAATGGCGAGATGAGTAGGGCTGTCAAGGAGAAAAAAACACCTCAAGGAGGATCTCGAGAGCTTGAAAAGAGACTATGTGGCCCTTAACAAAGCAAGCAAGTCCTGAAGACTCGGAAAGTCATTGGTCGAGTAGGGGACAAAAATTACTACTCTCGAAAGGGAACTACACCAGTGGAGAGAAGCTGCTAGGGTCAATAGGGAAAAACTTATTAGAACTCAGGCTCTTGCATCAACTTATCGAATGAGGAATGAATGGTTAGAGGCTCGAGTCTAGGATTTAAGAGCAAACTAGGTCAAAAATAGAGTTCTGTCACTCAGAATCCAAGACTTAGAGCATTCTCTTCAAGCTCGTCAAGACCAAGTTGACGCATTAGTGAGAGCCTCTGAATAGCAGGATTAAGAATAGCTTCAAGTAGTTGATCATGTACGCCAAAACCATAAGGACCATCATCATCATCTCACAGAGAGGGTCCAGGTAGCTTAGTTGGAGGCTGAGAACATAATGGATGTAGCTTGATCCTTAACACGTGATATCTTGCCCACCAAAGCCAATAGGCAAGAGTTGTTGTACTTCTTAGACCATGTAATCAAGCAATGTAATCGTGTTAGGCATTTTCGAATGTAATCACATGTAATTAAGACATTTTGTCACTTTACTATAAGATGCTATTAGTGGAGTTGTCTCTTTATCCAATTGTCTTTTTTGCATTTGCATAACTAACCTAATCCTTTCATGGTTTTTATTCATTCATGATCGCATATTCACTCTCATTGTATCGAACATATGCATGAACATACCATAAAGGCCTAATCCAAAAATGATTTAAAGTGAAGGTGATACAAAACACGAAATCTACAGTTCATCACCGCTACAGTACTTACAATTATCGAAAAACGATGAAAAATGAAGGCCCACATCGAAAGACTCAAACTTATATACATAGAGTCCCAAGAGCAAGCACTCCATAAGAATGAGGAACTTCAAGCACAGGTCGTTGAGCTAACTAAATTATTGTCCCATGTGTTGAAAGAAAAAAGGTAGATAAGTGTAGTTGAGATAGAGAAAGAATCGACCCACCCTGTAAGCAATTTGAATAGTGGTACTAAGGTCACTAATGCTTCAGAAGGAGCACTACATGGGCAGCACCCTCCGGCAATAAACATCCTACCATCTCAGCCATTTATTTGTATCAATCCTGTAGCAGCATCCCACTTAATTCAAAGATTTCAAGGTGCAGGATCTTCACCATTAAGATCTATAGTCTCGGACCTCGATGAGCACATGGAGCAAGAGAAAACAAAGAGGCCCTTAGAAAATGATGAGGACTTGGACAAGTATCACTCATTAAAGAAGCGTCTTCGAGCTATGGAAGGAAGTAACAAATTTGGCATCGTAGATGCAAATTCATTAGGGCTAGTTTCAAGCCTCACTATCTTACCAAAGTTTAAAGTGCCCAATTTTGAAAAATACAATGGGACTACTAACCCTATTGACCATCTTCACATGTACTATTGTAAAATGGTGGGACATGAAGAGAACGAAAAGCTACTAATCCATTGCTTCCAGGATAGTCTGATTGGGGCAACCCTTCGATGGTACATAAGACTTGATCCTGAGAAAATTCAAACGTGGGCAGACTTGGCGTGCATATTCCTTGAATAGTATAAGCACGTGTCTGATTGAGTTTCAGATCATCTTTCTCTCATGAAAATGGAGAAGAAATATTTTGAGAGTTTTAAACAGTATGCTCAGAGATAGAGGAATGAGGTAGCTCAAGTACACCCTCCTCCAACTGAAAAGGAAATAATAGTTATGTTTGTTGGCACCCTATGAGCTCCTTACTATAAAAGCTAGTAGGAAACACCATAAAAAATTTCGCTAATATGGTCATATCAGGTGAAATGATTAAGAATGCTATCAAAAGTGGTAGGATATCCATCATGGAAACATCTGGATCAATAAAAAGGACAGCAAATAAAGGTAAAGAAAAGGAAGTGAATGCTATAGGTGAGAACTGTGCTAGGTTTAATCAAAGTATGCATCTAGCACAGCCTATGTACTTCCCAAGCATGTTGAACACGGGTTTTACCCCTTACTCATCAGCACCACAACTAGTCCACACTATCGATTTTACTCTCGCAATGAGCTTTACACCAAATCTCGTGCAAAGTATGACCTAGAATGCACAGCCCTGCAATATGCATAATGCAAGAGCTCCAAATAACCAACAAGAATCCCGAGAAATAAAGCACTTTGAACCACTCCCTTACTCGTATAAAGAGATTTACTTTTGCTTATTGATAGGCAAACTAATGGCCCCAGTATTCATGAACCCAAGATCACCACCATACCTCAAATGGTATGATGAGAACACTTATTGTCAATACCACGCGAGGACGCAAGGCCACTCCATTGAGAATTGCACTTCATTCAAAAGAAAGGTGCAGGGTTTGCTAGACAAAAGAGTGATCAAGATTAAGCAAAGTCCTGGACCTAATGTAGAGGCCAACCCACTCCCTAATCTTGTCGAACCAAGAGTGAATGCGATAATTAATGGGAAAGGCTATCAAATCAAAAGAAGCATAGGAAAAGTTAAAACCCTGATGAGCAAGGTTTGGTAGGCTTTCGTGAAAATCAGAATAGTAAAAATAACAAAAGTTAAAGAAAAAATGCCATTGATACATCTTGCTGCCACTGCGATCAAGAACACGACTTGCAACATTGTCCATCATTCTTGGAGATGGTCCAAGGGATAATGGATCGGTCCAAAATCGAGTTCTATGAGGAGTGGGATAGACATGACGATCTATCTATTAATGCCACTGATGAGGAAAGACCTGCATATGGTTAGATCTCTAGTTGTCTGTCTCTTATGGGCATGAAAAAAATAGTACACTGCAAGATGGATGAAAGAGGTTGCCTAGATTTATCCCTTACTAATAGAGAAAGAGATGATTGTTAGATTCATTGGCACGTTGCAAGGCCCTTATTACCAAAAAGTAATGAGAAGTTTCTTGAAGAACTTCATGGATGTGGTCATAGTCTATGAGAGGATTGATAAGGCCATGAAAAATGAATTGAGTAAAAAAAATATCTACAAGGATAAAGGGAAAGGAAAGATGAAGGCTAGTAAGCGATCAAAATCTAGCACTAAAGCCAATTGTCTCAAGCCCATGCAGAATTAGACCTCAACGAAATAATCATTAAAGAAAAATGCAAGATTATGGAAAACATAGAAGAAGTTCTAACGCTAATGAATTTGGTATGGTAAATCTTAGTGCAAGCTAAGCTACTTAATGCAACTAAGAAGATAGAGTAATGGATTGACAACTTCTATGATTTCCATACTATTTATGGCCATACTCTTCAAACATGCAAAAAGTTTCACATAAAGGATAATGAACGAGCCTATGATGAAAAGTAAACCCTATATACCGAGTCTACAAATGCAACACCATCTGTCAATGCACTATAGGAAAAAGAGGGTAATCTTCGTTATAGGATTGGAAGGCTGTTGATTTTGTACTATAATCGATCGAGAGTTAAAGTTGATCTCGCTCAACCACAGATGATCATTCAACTTTTGTCTCCGTTCCTGTATAAAGATGATAAGGCAATTTCATGGAATTATGAAAGAAAACCTTAGTCATCAGAGAATCTAGCCAGCAAGCAGCAAGCATTGACCTTTTAGAGGCAAGTCACCTAACTTAGAGCTGTTGATGTTACACCCTAACAACATCAAAAAATAGCACTCAACAAGAAAATGCTAATCCCGCTTCTCAAGCACTAAAGTCTGCAACCAAAAACTCAGATTCAGTAGCTGTCAAAGATCCAGTAAGCGAGAAAAAAGCTACGAAATTCTTCAAATTCATCAAGCACAATGAATATAGCATCGTTGATCAGTTGAACAAGTAATTTGCCAAGATATCTGTGTTGTCACTACTATTGAATTTGGAAGCTCATAGGAATGCCCTCCTTAAGGTTCTAAATAAGGCCTATGTCCCACCTAATATCTTTATAGGTTAGTTGGATCACCTAGTGAACAACATCACCACCGATAATTACATATCATTCAGTGATGACGAAATCTTGTACGAAGGAAAAGGAAATTACAAAGCCCTCACATCACCATATACTGCAAAGGCACTATGTTGCCTAGAGTGTTCATTGATAATAGGTCGACTTTAAATGTAATGCCCATGTCATGCTTGAACAAGCTCCCTGTTGACACATTTCATATCCATAATAGTTGTATGATTATGCAAGCATTCTATGGAACTTGCTGGAATGTTATAGGGAACATCACCATTCCATTTCAAATCAGCCCATGTACTTATGAAGTGGACTTCCACGCGATGGACATTGCTCCATCATATAATTACTTGTTAGAAAGGCCTTGGATTCATTCTGTTGGGGCAGTACCATCATTTTTGAACCAAAAGTTAAAATTTGTCATTAAGACTAAAGTTGTCATATCAAAGGGGAAGAAAATATCATTGCTGCTACCTCAACTGATGCCCCTTATCTCGAACCTAATGAAGATATCCCATAATCCTCTTTCAAATCCTTTGAGTTCGTTAATGCTACTTATATCAAAGAAGGATTGCTAATAGTTTAGCCTCATCTATTAAAGAGTACTTACATAGGTTTGAAGTTGACTGTCAGTAATAGCACCCAAGCCGAAAAGGGACTTGAAAAATGTCTTCAAAGAGTTACTGAAGCCTTGAAAGTGGTCAACTAGATTGATAAAAGAGGATTAGGATTTAAGCCCAATGTACAACAAAAAAGAAAAAAAGCTCACAAAAAGCATGAGAAGAGAATGGCCCATTTGGCAAGATGAGACATGGAGGATGAACCAATGATGTTCCCACCACTTCAGGATAGTTTTTGCCTAGGGGAACATGTAAATACTGATTCCACTAATGCTGTGCTCATATTGAACAAGGTATTCGAGGATTTCGTCATCAATGTGATTAATGAGCTAGAGATGTCAAACACACGTCCGGAGGCTAGTCTGTGCCCTTCGGGGTTTGTTGTAAGTGTTTGGATTGAGACTAAGGTTCCTGTATTGTTTAAGTCTATTTAAAAGTAATGCTATGAACTAAACCTACATGCTCTCGCCCAAAAGCATTGTGGGATCCTTTGTATGGGCAACTTTCATTAAATATTATTAATGAAAATGACTAAACATTTTGCATTCATTCTTTGTGTTCATAGTTCTTGTCAACCTTAGATCTTTCTTCACATATTTTTCCACCCCTATTGTTCTTTTTCATATTTTTAGGTGTTTCAATAAAGATGACATGAATGTTCATACTGAAGCTTCAAAACTCTATTTTGAGCAACCAATCTATGCATGTGAGGTTGAATCTGAAGAGGATCTTGAAGAGAACCCCGTACCCCAGACCTATTGAGACTAGTTGAACAGAAAAAACAAATATTACCTTATGAAGAATCCACTAAAACCATAAACCTTAGAAAAGAAAAAGACCCAAAAGAAGTCAAAATTGGAACCTTCATAAAGCCATCAACTTAAGCTAAACTAATAAGTCTCTTTCAAGAATATAGAGATATGTTTTCCTTGTCTTATCAAGGTAGGCCTAGATTAGATACCAATATTGTAGTTCATAAACTTCCTCTCAAACCTGAATGCAAACCAATCCAACAAAAGTTACGAAGGATGAAACTATAAATGCTCCTTAAGATCAAGGAAGAAGTTAAGAAACAATTTGAAGCGAGATTTCTTGAGGTAGCCAAATATCTTGAATGGGTAGCCAATATAGTCCTAGTTTCTAAGAAGGATAGTAAAGTGTGAATGTGTGTGGACTACAAGGAGCTGAATTGAGCCAACCCCAAGGATAATTTTCCTTTGCCTCACATTGAAACCTTAGTTGACAACACTGCTAAAAATGCATTATTTTCTTTCATGGATGGGTTCTCGGGCTATAGTCAAATCAGAATGGCAGCTGAAGACATGGAAAAGACCACCTTCGTAATCATGTGGGGAAATATTTTCTATAAAGTGATGCCCCTCGGGCTGAAGAACGCAGGGGCAACTTACCAAAAAGCAATGGTAACATTGTTCCATGATCTCATGCACAAAGAAATAAAGGTTTACATGGATGACATGATCACTAAGTCAATAAAAGAGAGTGAACACGTTGCCAACCTGTGAAAACTGTTCAAAAGGCCTGGGAAATACCAGCTCAAGCTAAATCTTGCCACATTTCGTGTCACCTTTGATAAATTATTGGGGTTCATTATGAGCGAGAAAGAAATAGAGGTGGATCCTAACAAGGTTAAGGCAATTCAAAGCCTACCACCACATCGAACTCAAAAGAAAGTGAGAAGTTTCTTAGGAAGATTGAACTACATAGCCTGATTCATACCTCAGTTGACTGGCCAATGCAATTCGATCTTTAGACTGCTAAAAGAACAAAATCCTAGAGAATGGGATCAAGAATGCCAAAAAGTTTTCGATAAGGTCAAACATTACCTTTTGAACCCTCCAGTACTTGTGCAATGAGTGCCTGGATAACCACTAATCTTGTATCCATCAATCCTAGATGAGTCAATGGGCTATGTATTAGGACAACACAATGAATCATGAAAGAGGGAACAAGTTGTCTATTACTTGAGCAAGAAGTTTCCTGAATATGAAAATAATTATTCAATCATGGAGAAGCTATGTTGTGCTTTAGCTTAGATAGCCTGAAGGTTAAGGTAATACATGCTGTACCACATTACATGGTTAGTTGCTAAGCTTAATCCCTTCAAGTATTTGTGCGAAGCCCCTGCCTTGTCCAGGAGATTGGCTAAATGGTAAGTTATGCTTTCTAAGTACGCATCGTTTATATAAACCAGAAAGCCATTAAAAGCAGTACAATTGCAGACTTTTTGGCAAGTTAACCCACAAATGACTATCAGCCTTTAAACTTCAAGTTTTTTGATGAAAACTTGATGTGCATATCTGAAGCAGAGAACACTGTCAAGTATGGGTCATCATGGAAAATGTACTTTGATGGAGATTCAAATGCACTGGGGCATGGAATTAGGGTAATTATCATCTCGCTTAAGGGAAACCATTACCCTTTCACAGCAAAATTAAACTTTGACTGCACCAACAACATAGCTAAATATTAAGCCTGCATCATGGGACTCTAAGCAGCCATTAAAATGGGCATTCAAACACTATAAGTGTTTAGATATTCAACCCTCATTATTTACCAACTGAAGGGAGAGTGGCAAACATGAGATGCTAAACTGATCCATTATGGGAATCTAATATTGGAACTTAAGAAAAAGTTTGATGATATTAGCTTTTAACATCTCCTTTAAAAAGAGAACCAAATTACTAATGCCTTGGCCACTTTATCTTCCATGTTTAAAGTCAATCGAGAATTAGACATTGCTCTTATCTAAATGACTATCTACTCAACCCCAGCACATTGCCAGAATATTGAAAGAGAGAAGAATGGTTTGCCATGGTATCATGACATCCTTAAGTATATTAAGGATCAATGGTACCTAAAAGGTGCCACCGAAGCTGATAAGAGAACCATCAAACGATTAACTAAGAACTTTATTTTGGATGGTGAGATTTTGTAAAAGAAAGGCTAAGATCAGGTGTTACTTTGATACATGGATGCCTTCAAAGCCAAAAGAATACTTAAAGAAGTTCACGAAGAAATTTATGGTATGCATGCTAATGGACACCGAATGGTAAGATAAGTTATGCAATCAGGTTATTATTGGTTGACTCTAAAAAATGATTGCATTGACTATGCTCGAAAGTGTCACAAATGCCAAATCTATGTTGACAAGATCCATGTCCCACCGATACCTACATGTTATGACAACTCCATGGCCTTTTTCTATGTGGGGCATCGACATGATTGGACCGATTACTCCCAAGGCTTCTAATGGGCAACACTTCATTTTGGTTGCAATCGATTATTTCACCAAATGGGTAAAGGCAGCTTTTTATGCCAATGTCACCAGATCTGTGGTGTGCAAATTTGTGAAATGGGACATCATTTGTAGATATGGTCTTCCTGAACAGATCATCATAGATAATGCATGTAATCTAAAAAATAAGATCATGTAAGCAGTTTACTCTCAGTTTAAGATTCAACATCGAAACTCCATCCTATACTGTCTAAAGATGAATGCAACAGTTGAAGCAGCCAACAAGAATATCAAGAAGATAGTTGAAAAAATGGTTGAAACGTACAAGGATTGACATGAGAAGTTGCCTTTTGCCTGACACGCCTATCGCATAGTAGTATGAACTTCCACGGGTGCCACCCCATTCTCTTTGGCCTATGACATGGAGGCTGTCTTGCCAATTGAAGTTGAAATCCCTTCACTTAGAGTCTTGATGGAATCCCAACTTGAAGAAGCTGAATGGGTGAAGAGCTGATATGAGCAGCTTAATCTTGTTGAAGAGAAAAGAATCAAAGCCATCTATCATGGGTAGATGTATCAAAAGCGCATGATGAGAGTCTATGACAAAAAGGTCCACCTTCGTCAATTCTGAGAAGGTGACTTGGTACTCAAACAAATTCTCCCGATCCATAAGTATGTTCGAGGAAAATGGACCCCAAATTAGAAAGGATCATATATGGTAAAGCGTATAGTTTCTGGAGAAGCCCTAATCTTGACCGAGATGGATGGCGACGGCCTACCCAATCTTGTGAACTCTGATTCTGTTAAGAAATACAATGCTTGAAAAAACTTTAGGATGAAAACCTTAAAGGGCATTCCATTAGTCCTTCATCTACCACTCACCAAAAATAAACTAAAAAATGACAAGAACAAAAACAAAAAATAGCTTAAGTTAAAAACTCGAAAGGGCAGCTTAAGCAACAAAATGTTGTTCCTTTGATCAAACCAAGTCATAACCTAACCCATCTATTTATGCCGACCAAACCCCACGAAACTTTATTCGCACTTACACTTAAAAAATAAAAACTACCTAACCTTGGGACCTTCATTGTATCATGAGGCAATTTAAAGGATCTTCTTATGAGTCATTAGCACCGAAAGAATCAATTGCTCGAAAAAAATCTCCAAAAGTACTCAGTAGAGAATTCATGTCATCAGCATTAGAGCCAATCGACCAAGAAGACTTCTTATATCTCTTTTGTATTTCAAAACCTTAATCTTATAAGTTTGTCATAAATTGTACAATATTACTTGATTTCTCACAGAATCTTTTCATAGCACTGCATTTCATGTTGCATCATGTCTATTATTTAATTGATAACGCTTGATAAAAAAAGAAAACTGACAACAGGATTTCCTAGCATTACTTTAAAAGATAAAACTTGGTAGGAACTTCGTTTCATGTTTAAATACCAAGAATGAACTCTTAGGGCCATAATCGATTTTGCCTTTGGACCCCATATATAGAGAATATGCTCAAAACCTCTTCAGTAAGCGGTCATGGACCTTTTGTACCTTTAAAGAGGGGACAGCCATAACATTTAAAGCCTCTAAAAATCGAGAGCAAGATTGATGAACTTTGGGCAAAAGGCCACCTCACCAAAGCCAAAGGAAGCCCAAAACTAGCCATTAGATTAGGCCTTCAAAGTTATCCCCTTGCATAATTTGGGCAGGCATTTGTATCTCCATGCATTATGCAGCATTTAACATCTTACGAGTATCAACTCTCGTGTACCAAAGTCAAATTTATAGGAAACCTAAGGTACAATTTTTTGATTTTGAGAAACTTCAAAAGGCCTCAAGAAAGTATCTCTGACCTTATATGCTTATTCAAAAATCATCCAAGAGAAGTACCCCAAACTCATTTTCTTTCAATCCTCAAAGAGCAGGATGTTTAAAGCCTATATAAACAGGTGGTAATTACCTACCTTAGTCCTCAAAGAGCAGGACGCTTCCCTACCTCAAAGCTTATACAAGTTAATGGCAACTACCTACCTCAGTCCTTAAAGAGAAGGAAATTTCCCTACCTTAAAGCCCACACAAGTTGATGGCAACACGTAACCTACCTTGGTCCTCAAAGAGTAGGACGTTTACTTACCTTAAAGCCTACATAAGCTGGTGGCACCTATTTACCTTAGTTTACAAAGAGATGTACATTTTTCTTCACTTACCTTAAAGCCCACACAAGCTGGTAGCACTTGTCTACCTTAGTCCATGAAAAGCTAGATGCCTTTCTTTACCTACCTCGAAGCCCATACAAGTTGATGGCACTTATTTGACAAAAATAAAAAAAACCTAGTAGGGAGGTCAAACCCTACAAAACTCATCAAAATCTTCTTTTCTATAAGTTTTTTAACCCAACTCGACACGATACTAAATAACTCTCCACTTTTCAATAGGCACACAAATCCATCATCCCATCTGAACAAAATGGTGTCTATTTGTCTTTGCCCTATTCCTAATACTTAGTAACAGCCAAAGAGGGGTAGCTGTAGACACCTTATTTTATCGGGATCAGTTTTTGGAATCCTAGGAGTTAGGTAAAAGATGATAAATCAAAAAATAGAAATAAAAACTGGGGGATGCTTATCGTGTGCCGTGTCATGAGCCATTATTAGGCAACAAGACGCGAGGTGAGATTTTTTTTTGAAAGGTCTGAAATGCCTATGGGTTATTTTAGAGAAAAAATAAGATGAGACATTAAAGGCTATTTTTTAAGTTGTCATCAGAGTCACTCAGATGAGTAGCCAAACTAATTTTTTGCTGTTTATGTCTAAGTGAAGAAAATAAAGAAGCTGTAGGTACATGCAAGCTTTATTCATGCACAAGTATGGATACGAGGCTTTATGGTGCCAAAAATTTTAATTGTCACATGTAGTATCGATACAAAAGGGTTTGGCATTGATACCTAAGATATGGTATCAATACTTAACATGTCTGTATTGATACAAACCTTGGCAGTAGTTAAAGTTATGATTTTTTGCAAAACGTATCGATACCCAAGCATAAGTATTGATACAAGTCCATGAAGTATTAATGCATGCCTCTAAGTTTCGAGACTGGAAACATTTTTTGCTCTTAGTTTCGATACATAATTCATTATATCGATACTCATGGGTAAAATTGCCTTATGTATCGATACATAATGTTTTATATTAATACACAAAGACACATTTGCCTAGTTTGAGCCATTTTTTAGCCACTGCACCACCGATTCAAAATCTGATTCAAACATATGTCTTGCACCAAAAATCATCAAAATTCATACCAGGCTTCATTTTTGGGCTTGTGATTGGATTTAAACAAAATTTTAAGGTCCAAATAGCCGATGACAAAGGATATTTCATGATATTAGGCAATTTGTCAAAGGGTAAGGCTGAACTTACCTAATGCTCAGCTGAATAAAGTAGTCTAGATCTACTATTTTTGCTAAGCAAACCAATGGGTTTGCATTGCAGCTAAGCAATGTACCTGACCTTTATATAAGGTACATGCACCAAAACCCCAAAATGCTATTGCCCCTTTATTTTTTGTCTCTATGGCCACATGGCTATATAAACCAACCTTGGACTCAGCTAAAGAAAAAAGAGGAGATTCCCAGCAGAAAAACTCTCATTAATTCATTTTATTTTCCACTCCCATTAAAAATAAAAAACTTTTCTCCATTTCCAGATCCTTCAAAACCATCACCAAAAGTCCTTCCAAAAACCTTCATTTCACTCATAGTCCCTTTCAAAACTCCTTTTTATCCATACCTAACTAAAAATCCCCTCATTTCTATCTCTCTTGTGTTGTTCAATCTAAAAAGATGAAGCTCAAAACTACTATTGAAAGAAAAGGCTGAAGCTTGAAACTTTTGGTATATTCCCTCCACTTGACTCTGCGTATTCTCTGATTTTTCAATATTTTCATCATCTTAGTGACCTTTCTATGTTACCATGAGCTTCTTAAAGTTCTCATTCATTGTTACTATCTTGTTTGTTATAGTATTGGAGTGTTGATGCTCTCTTACTGCCTTGATGTTGCATGATAGGCCAGACATCTTATTTTTCATTCTGACATCAAAATAGCCCCTTTATCTATGCATTTTTTTGTCATATTTCATATATTTTCACATGTTTAATGCATTTAAATGTCCACCTTAACATGTATTATGTATATTCATGCATTTTCTTGTGTTTTAAGGAGTGTCATAACATAAAAATGCTGTCTTGATAACTTCAGCCTGTATTCTTTTGTTTAAATAAGTCATAAACCTTATTTGCCATCCTCTCAGATTTTTGTCACCTATTTCCATGTTAACATTTCATTTGTGTGTGTTTGCATGTTTTGTCTTTTATTCATCTTAGTGCATGTTATGTTTTTTTTATGTCATTCCGATCAAGATGCATGCTTGTTTGTTAAAAACCTAATTTTCTAAAAGAAATCCCCAGTTAAGTTCATGCTACCTCCAATAGATGAAGAATAGCAAGGACTTAATGCTTCCATAAAATTGGTCTTCCAATCTTAGGGGTAGATAAACACTTTAGATCTGGATTCATGGTAGGGTAAGCTTATTTTTCAAAATAAAAAGAGATCTTTTTTAGTATTAATCTTTAATCTTGAGTCTCGTGTTCCTTTTGGTGACATGGATAATGGGTTGTTCAATCATCCAAAAATACTCCAAGATTATGGAATAAACTTTTGAAACCCATGTCACTTTCTGTTGTGGATGTTTAGATGTCCTAGACTTGAGTCTATCTTTAAAAAATCGAAATATAGAATAATCCCTTCGTTTTTGCTCTAGCAACACTATAGTCTAAACTTGGAAAATCATTTTCAAACCATAAAATGTTTCCTTTGGTTTTTCTATTATTTTTCCCTTTAAAGGCATCGAATTACCTTTCCAATGGTGTTTTACTTGCCTCTAGATCATCCCAGATGGTTGCTATCCAGAACCCTTGGAACCAGTATGCAACATTCTGTTTGGGCTGCTCTAGCCCTTCAACTGATTTTTACAAAATTTTCAAATATTTTTCCTAAAAAGTTCACAAAATTCTTTTTCTGGAAAGGTATTGTTCATGATCTAACGATTCCGAAAAAGCTTGGAATGATTTTCCAAAGTCTATTATGCCTTTTTCCTCATTCATGCTACCAGTGTCGAGATTGACTTAAATTCAAAAATTAATTCTATTTAGAAAGTGATTTTCTAGAATTTTTGACTATTTTTATATTAAGCTTTTTCAAGCTACCTTTCCAATGATACCTTATGTAACCCTTTGAAGTCTATGGATATGCCCGAAAAAAATCTACAAATGAAGATGACATGATGTTGTCCCTGTTTTCAATCGAATTTTTGAATCTCCTTTTATCGAGACGTTCAGATGTCTTGAAATGCATCTGTTTAGTCTTCCTCACAACATCAACCCTTTTTGACTCAGATCAAGATAAAAATACAAAAAAATAAGATTTCATATTAAAATTTTTGCTAGTGAAAATACTCCAACTCCACTACTCAAAGGGGATACTCTAACCGCATTCTTTAATTTAAAATTTCTCCTTATTCCTAAATGTTTTCCTAAGTTTGGGGATACTCCAACCTTATTTTTAATTAAAAAATTCAAATTTTCCTTTTGTTCTTAAATGTTTTCCTAACTTTGGGGATACTCCAACCCCACTACTTAAAGAGGATATCCAACCTAGCTTTTTATACTAAAAATTCAAATTTTCACTTTAATCTTAACTATTTTCATAGCTCTATTTTAGGGGATACTCTAACCCCACCTCTTTGAGGGGATACTCCAACCCCACTTTTACCTTAAAGAACTTAAAATTTTCTCTCTTCTGGATGCCTCAAACAATTTTGATAAAAGTTGTCTTTGTTCTTCAAATTAACAACGAATCCAAACTGACCTCTAAAATTGCCATCCCAGTTATTCTTCAATAATCAAAGGCAATTATGAGATACATTTCGATCGCCCTTTCTTTTTTATCTTTTGTTTGTGATTGCTTGTTTATGATATTATTATATTTCTCATTTTTTTAACTTACTAACTTGTTTCTTTTGTAGTGTTAATGTGCATTCATATTTAAAAGTCACTTTCTAATAAAATTTATGAGGAATGCTTCGTAGAACTTGAAATCAGTGTTTTGAGTTTCGTAACTCGTAATATTGTTTTCAATAGGCGTCTGATCTTCCCTAGCCTAAAATGATCAGTGATGACACCAAATTTATGGCCACTTCACGGTGGCCATCCGAGATTAGTTGGATAAATGACTCATTCAATGGTCTCTACCCTCTTCATATTGTCACACCTAACCCTATAGAATAACTCGAAGGCTTGATCATAATCAACCATTATTTATTTTAGGTTGAGCATGCTATGCCCTTCAGATTGTCTGAAGTTTTAAAGGCCAAGCACATGGCAACATGAGATGCTATCATTAAAACTCTAACAACAACTTTAAGGAACCTTAAGACATAAGTGGGCCAACTTATTAATGCCACCTACAATTGTCTTAAAAAAACTTTACCATGTGAAGTTGAAACAAATCTTATAAATGGTGAAAAGATTGAAAGGAATAGCAAAGAGCTAAATTTGCCAAACAAATCATTTGAAGATGAAATTATGGTTGATAAACATGATGAAGAGGTTCAAGAAGAAAAAAATCAATCTAACCCACCAACTTTTTTTCTTAAAGAATATAATGAGTATTATGTAGTCAATGTGGTAGAAAGTGCATCCAACAAAGTATTCGTAGAGAGTTATTCCACCAATTCATTTGAGGTATCTTTAATTTTAGCTTTTGAGTTGGATAACATTGACTTTATTAGGTGTTCAAAGTTGTTGGAGGCACAACCAAATTCCATTATTTTTATTCCTTTTTTGAACCATTGGGATCTTTACCTACTGCAACATCATCTTTAAAGTCTTTTATTCAAAAACCACCCTCATTGGAGTGTAAACCTTTGTTGATTCATTTAAGAAACTATAAGAAGGCATTAGAATGGTCAATTTCCAACATAAAATGGCCTAGGAAGTTACCTTTTAAACATTTTGGGGGAGGTAAATTTGGTCGCCAAAGGTTTTACAACAGTTTAGCTTACCCAAAATAACAATGGAGATAGTCAAGCTGAAGACTATAAATTAAGCGTTTCTTGGGGACAACCCAAGTTTCTTAAAATTTTTTCCTATTGTCTAAACATTAGCATTTTGTTTCATTTTTTTATTTTTAACATTATTAATTTTTTTTCTTTACATGTTTTGTTAAAAAAAAGGGGTCATAGCATTGCGGCTCTAAAAATGGTACTAGAGCATCATTTTTATTCAAGCATTGGCATTCACTGCCAGACTCTCGATGCTGCAATGCAAAGGTGTAAAAAAATTATCTTATATGGCGCTGTAGCAACCTATTGGGTATTACGGTACCCCAAAATGTAGAAGGCTAGTGCTGCAGCGCCAGGATCTCGATGCTATGATGCCAATTGCCCTTTTTCCCCCCTCTTCACATTTTTTTATTTTTAAATCCCTATTTTACCTAGTCGTTGTCACTGATGCGATGAGTTTTTAGATTTTAATTTTTAATTTTATTTTTTAACTTTAAAAAATTTATAAAAAAAGTTAAAAATTTTATTAGGATTATTATTAGGATTATTTCTAATAATTTTTTTATTTGATTTTCTTTTACAGCTTTACACTAGCTCTGGCAAACACAATCAGGTCAAAGAGGATAATTAGAGATTTTCCTAAAATTTCTTCATAAAAAAGGAGTTTCTTATTCTTTCTCTTTTATTTATAAACATTGAGGACAATGTTTGTTTTTAGTTTGGGGTTAAGGTTATTATTTTGTTAATGTCGAATTAGTCTAGGTTAATTGATTCTTGCATAACTTTTTTTTATCTTTATTTTTGCAAAAAAATTTTTCTTAGAGCCTAGTATGATTGAGATATCAGTGCTTAAAATGATGAGATCCTTATCTAATGATGAGAACCTAGTTATTGATTTATCTTCTTTGGGAAAATATAAGGATAATTTAATTTTGTGATCAGATTCTTTTGTTTTTCTCATTGTTAGAATGTGATTTTCAAAATTCTGATCACATAATCACTTGCATTGATTTGTTTTGCTTATTTGAAGAATGTTTATGTTAATGTAAATTGCAATTATAGCTAAAGACCCATAATTTATTTGATTTTCTCTTGAGGTGAAATCCTAGACAACACTCAGTTAAAGAGATGATTTAGGCCATTTTTTGATCATTTGAGCCTTTCAAGCTTACCTTTATATATTTATCCTTAGTTACACCATTTGAGCCTAATTGGTTTATTTTTTTCTTTTGATTGCTAGATAAATTTTAGCCTAGCCTAACAATGATCAACCTTTATTACGTAGGCATAAGCATGAAATTATTTCAGAAAAATATAATAAGCCATGTTTGAATTTTGTTGCATTGGTAAAGCATGAAAGAAAAAACTGAAAAAACTAAAAAAATTAAAAAAAGAAAAAAAGTGGAAAAAAAAACAAAAGTGTGTAAATGAATAAAATGGCATGAAAAAAATATCATAAAAAAAGAAAAAAAGGGGTATATGCTTCAAACTTATTGAGAAATGCTTGATAAAATATTTGGAACAATGAAAAGTGTCTACAGATGAATTAAATTGAAATATATCCTTTACCCTACCTTTACCCTAGCCTTTCATTATAAGATTAATAAAGTCATACATGATCTTTGATAAGGTGTTGGTCTACTTTAGTGGAGAGAGAGAAAGAAAAGAAAAGCAAACATTTGAGAATCTAGTATTGATTCATAGTTTGTATCGGCATAAATTCATTCGTTTGCATGCAATGATTTGTAAAGGGATCATTTACACACATACCAAAAATCCATTTGCAGCATTGAGATTTATGTTTGAGTTGAAGCATGAATTTGAATATGTTTATATCTATCTTGAGTTGATATATTGAGCTAACTTTTAAGGAAAATTAAGCCAATCATCATTTAAGTATATTCATCTCAATTAGTGTTTCATTTTATTTTATTTCATTTATTTGGTTTTCTTTCTTTCTTTTGTTTTATTTTGCTCGAAGACTAGCAAAATCTTAACTGTAAGTGTGAGATAACTTTATAAACTAGAGTTATTTAGTCTCATTATTCATGTTAAATTAGCTAAGTCTTGGAGATTTTTATTAAAATTTTGTATTATTTTGTTTGAATTTTATTTATTTTTAGTAAGTTTTTAATTTAGTATTATTTACTTTCTTTATATTTTAATTACTTAGTTATTTAAATATTTCCATACTTTTGTAGGTCAAAACCCAAAAGAGTTTCCAAAAGTACAATAACTTAATCAAGAATGTTAGCTCAAGGAAAAGATTAAACCAAGAGGGAGGTGAATTGGTTCTACAAGAAATTGATCACAAATTTATCTTCTATATAAGTTTGAAAATGAATTGAAAGCAAAAAGGAGTTAAGGATAAGAAAACAAACAATCAATTTATAGAGGTTCGATCTTTAAATTCGATACCTACATCCTCTCTTCTTGGCACTTCCTTGCCAAGGTGATTCCCATAATTCACTAATGAAATTGTTACCTTTAAGGATAAGGTATAACCTTACAACTCTATCTTTTAAGGCTTAGATAAAACCTTTCAATCCTCTTAAGAATTCTGCCCTAAATTCTTAAGTGTTTTCACTCACTTTCATACAACACTTTTTGTGATATGAATAAAGTATTTGTAAACAATTTGAACCTCTAGTAGGTAGGTGTTTGCTGGAATTTAAGTACAAAGTGGATGAGATACAAATAAACTTGAAAGAGTATAAATTTGATACAAGAAAAGTGAAGAATTTGAAGACTTTGAGCTTTTGTTGTTTAATGCTTGATTGATCTTTTTATCTATTTCTTTTTTAGCGGTTGGGAACCTCTATTTATATTATGAAATTGATTTATAGATGTTGGGCATTAAATGAATGGTTGGAGAGTCGTTGTAGCCTTCATAAATGCTTGTTTCCATTTAGACCCACGCTATTGTATTGATACAATACCATTAGTATCAATACAAGAATTAAAAATATGACTGTTACAGATTTTTATATCGATACAGAAGGTTGAGTATTGATACCTGTCAAGTTGTATCGATATAGACACACCTATATCGATACTTTTAGGGGTTCAGCCAAACCTTGGGACTGCCAAGCAATGTATCGATACATATAGGGTAAGTATCGATACCCACTGCAAGGTATCGATATACGTGCTGATATATATCGATACAATTGGGGTTTTAAGCATAATATCGATACATTTATGCATTATGTTGATACATACCTTAAAATCCTTTGTAACATGAACTTTCTTGGCTTGATATTAACTCAAACATATCTAAAAAATATTTTAAGTATAAATATGCATTTTGGAACATATATTTTTTAGAAAATAGGAACTTAGTATTTTTAAAATATTTTTCAATTTAACACAGGTACTAAGTTGGAAATAATTGAGTGTAAATTAATTTAGCTTAAGTTCTTTGTTATATCAAAGCCAAAATTAATTCAAAGCTAGTATTCTCCCCCTTTTTGATATAACAAAACTTAAGATAAATTTGCTTGTTAATTATTCCCCCTTTATTTGTAAGATTTGTAATGGAAAAACTCCCCCTCAATAAAAGCAATGGTTTTAAAAGTTTTAATTTAAGAAAAAGGGTCCTTTAAAGCTAAACCATTTCAAATTCATGGTATTGCCTATTATTCTCATATCAAGCTATGGCTTGTAAACACAATTATTTGGTTCTTGCACAAGAATATCATCATATCAATAGATGCAAGACATATTTTGCAAATTTATGACATTTCTCTCCCTTTTTGTTATATCAAAACATGAAAAAGAATAATTCAAAGTAATGGAAAAAATGCAATCATAGGTGCATAAGTAAAAATGATTCATTGAGAATAAATCATTAAATATATTCGACAAAATAAGCAAAAGATGTACTATGGAATGGAATCCTTAAAACTTAAAAGTGATCCTAAAATGACCCGAATATGACTAATTATCATAGGTCGGGGGATCCTCAGCGGGTGGAGAAGTAGGTGCATAGCATGAGGAAAAGCCATCGAGAAGCTATGGAATTGCTTGTTTAATAGCCGATGACTATGCTCAAGACTAGAAAAATGGAGCATCAATGGAATCAAAGAAGTGATCCTAAGAGTCAAAGCATCGCTCCCATGTATCGAGATGTCCCATGATGGAATCGTACATATGTTAGAGGTCCATGGGCACAGATGATGAGGTGCTAGGAGCCAGGGTAGAGGATGCACATCAGACTCTATATCATCATCATCATGGTCAACGGGAGCAGGAGCATCTAGTTGCTGAAGCGGTGAAGGTGGTTGTCGATGAGCCTTAAGAACAAAGTCAGTGCCTTGAATTTCATACCCAGCGATCCCTATGGATTTGCATCCTATATGGCGATAAGAAGATACCATAATCCCAGGGTTGCAAGAAAGGTCAAGACCTTGAGTGTCAAAGTAGTAGCTTAATGCCATGCTATGTAGGAGGCTATGATAACCACGAACACAAAGGCAAGGTCTGTAAAGATAAAATGGGCTATGTTAAGATGATTCCCAGTTTGAATCATATAAAGCCACCAATAGTCAGAATCGCTAATCAAGGTATGTTTGGTGTTGTATGGACAGAGCAGATAGGAAATGATAAGATGAAGTAAGCAATCAATCAGAGGAAAGAGGGTGGCTTTGTTGTTTGGGGTATGCAAGGTTGCAGGGGCCAAACCTTCATTGATTATGTCTTCATTCAAGAAATGAAAATTAGTCACGAGAGAGGCGGGGTTAAATATGAGATCTTGCCCCAAAAGATAAGATCGAATAGTAATGACATAGTCATGATCATCAATGATAAGTGAGGCATTTCTAAAAGAATGCACGGATAAGATTCTCGCAAAGCAAAATGTTAAGAGAAAAAAATATGTTCCATGTGAAAGTATCAAAAGTTTGAAGGTAGGGATAAGTAATGGATCAAAGAAAAAGAAAGTTGATAACTCAACATTGTTGGATAGGCATATGGGCATAGATGGCAGTGAATCACTCACAAGCCCATGCATTATGGAAGTTTAAGTCAAAAAATGATTGATTATGGATCAGAGATGGTTGATGAGCGAAAGAATTGGAAGCACGAGTGATAGGCTCTTAACGATGAACCGTTTGTTGGTCTTTGAAGGCATGGTAGTGTTTTAAGGTGGTTGAGGAATTTTGTTAAGCAGCTTCAGACATGGCTGACAAGGTAGAACTAGATGTTGGTTTAGACAAATAGAGGAGAGGATAGATGTTAGTGAAGTGTTTGAAATGATTTGGGAGGAATTGGATGAAGTGGAAGTGGGTTCCAATAAGGTTTATTAAGGGTGTTGCAGGCTGCCAAAGGGAAGAGGTCAGGTTGATGAAGCTAGGTAAGGTGCTAAAGAAGAGTTGGTCGAGGAAAATGGTCAAGCACATGGTGGGCAGGGGTTTTGGTGGCAATGTGGTATAGTTTTTCGAGTAACTTTGTAACCTATCACAATAGTCAAGGCTGAAAAGATGTGATAATGAAAAAGCACTAAAAAATTTGGAAGAAATTTGGACAAATGTTTTGTGATTTTGGGTCCTAAGGGATTGAAAGTGGTGAAATTTTATGAAATCAACCTATTTTGGATCAAAGATTGTAAAAATATGAAAATTAGATGAAGTGTGATGATTGAGGATTGAGTGGGTTGAAGGAAGCTAAGTGAACAGTGGCTGAGGTTTGATAAAAATGAATTTGCATGAGGATTGCCTAAATCAACAGTTTTTATTGATACAAAGGAGAAAGTATCAATACCTTGAGTTAAGTATCGATACAAAGAACAATTCAAGGTTTGTGTATCGATACAATGAATTATCTCTCGAGACTTAAAACAATTTTGGGTTGTATCGATACAAGGTGGGCAGTATCGATACAAAGTATTGGTACATAGAGTTAGGTATTGATACAAGGAATAATTCTGGGTTTTGTATCTATACCTCGAATTCGATCTCGACACTAGCAAAGATTTTTGCTGGTATTGATACATATAGCTTAGTATTGGGTCATTTCTCTAATATGGTGTCAATTTAAGCATATCTTTGACCCAACTGCTCATTGAAAAATCCTTTGAAAATGCAAATTTGAACAAGACTTTGATATCAGAATCATTTTGCAGGAACAAATAGAATTATTCAAGAGTCAAAAGTCATACAAGGGCACATCATCAAACAAATAGGTATGTAAGGCTAGCTTTTTTAACCAAGCATTGTATAAATAATATTAAGGCAAAATATCATAATTTATCAACTTATAAATTCAGGGTACATTCATTAAGCCAAGTTCTCTTCTAATTGTGCAAAATCTATCCTTGTCAAGTGGTTTAGTGAAAATATCAGCTAGTTGATGCAATGTATCAACGAATTCAAGCATTATATAACTTTTGGCACATGATCTCTAATGAAGTGATGTCTAATCTCTATGTGCTTAGTTCTAGAGTGTTGAATTGGATTTTTGGTGAGACAAATGGCACTAGTATTGTCACATTGAATTGGAATATGATCCATGGTAATGCCAAAATCCTCCATTTGCTATTTTATCCATAAGATTTAGGCATAACAACTTCCTATGGATATGTACTTAGCTTCAGTTGTGGATAAAGCAACACTATTTTTTTCTTTGGGAACAATGATATAAGCATATTTCCAAGAAATTGACAAGTACTGGAACCTATCAATTTTACGTCCATGAAAATTCGCATCGAAATAAGCATGTAAGGCAAGAGATGATTCTTTTGGATACCATAAGCCTAGATTGGGAGTGTCTCTAAGATATCTAAAAATTCTTTTTCCGGCAACTAGATGTAAGTCCCTAGGTGACAATTGATATCTAGCACATAGGCATGCACTAAACATTATATCAGGTCTACTTGCAATAAGATATAGCAATAAGCCTATCATAGACCCATAAAGTTTAGAGTCAACACATTTACCTCCTTCATCCTTCTCAAGCTTTGTTGAAGAACTCATAGGTGTGGAACAAGTCTTTGCTTCATCCATTTTGAACATCTTGAGTAATTCCTTGGTATACTTTGCTTTATTGATGAAGATATCATCTTTTGTTTATTTGACTTGTAATCCCAAAAAGAATGTTAATTCTCCCATCATGCTCATCTCAAATTTACTTTGCATTAACTTAAAAAATTCTTGACAAAGAGATTCATTAGTAGCACCAAAAATAATATTATCAACATAAACTTGAACTATTAGAATGTCCTTGCCTTTGACTTTAATAAAAAGAGTTTTATCAACATTGCCTGTATTAAAACCTTTTTCAATTAAAAATTTTGAAAGCCTTTCATACCATGCCCTAAGTGCTTGTTTTAAACCATACAAGGCTTTTGAGAGTTTAAAAACATGATCAGAATAATGAAGATTTTCAAAACCAGGAGGTTGCTCAACATAAACTTCCTCATTAATAAAACTAATTAAAAAAGCACTTTTAACATTCATTTGAAATAACATCAAATTATTAAAACATGCAAATGCTAATAGTATTCTAATGGCCTCTAATCTAACTACAGGGGCATAAGTCTCATCAAAATTAATTCTTTCTTCTTGACTATATCCCTTAGCTACTGATCTAGCCTTATTTCTAACTATGGTTCCACGCTCATCAAGTTTGTTCCTAAAGACCCATTTAGTACTTAAGATAATTACTAGGTCGTTCCACTAAATTCTAAACTTTTCTCCTTTCAAATTGATTTAACTCCTCTTACTTGGCCATAATCCAACTATCATTCTTTAGACCCTCTTCTAAATTCTTAGATTCAATTTATGAAAGAAAAGCTACATAATTGCATGCATTTCTAAAAGATGATCAGTTCTTAACCCTTGATTAGGATCACCAATTATCTCACCTTATTTGACATAAGTCAACTCTCTAGGATGATTTTTTTTTTCTATTTGAGTTGGCTTATGTAGTTCTTCTTCTTTTTGAGCTTCTTAATCTTGTACTGTTTGTTCTTGCTCCTTGTGTGATGCTTATTCTTGGTAAATCTCTACATCATCACTACTAAGAGATACCTTTCTCAAAGTTGAGTTAGCTTCATCAAATATAACATGCATGGACTCTTCAAAAACTAAGGTTCTCTTATAACACTCTATAAGCTTTGGAATTTGTAGAATAGCTAAGAAAAATTCCTTCATAACTTTTTGCATCAAATTTACCAATATTATCTTTTCCATTATTAGCATAAAACATTTACATTCAAAAAGATAAAAAAATAGCTAATATTAGGTTTTCTTCATTTAAAAAGTTCATACAGAGTTTTCTTTAAAATTGGCCAACCATAGCTCTATTTATAATGTAGCAAGAAGTGTTACTGGCTTTCACCTAAAAATACCTTGGTAAATTATTTTCACAAAGCATGGTTCTAGCTATTTCTTCCAAGATTATATTTTTCCTTTCAATAACTCCATTTTGTTGATGAGTTTTAGGAGCTGAGAAATTATGGCCAATACTATTTTCATTACAAAATTTGTCAAAACCAAGATTCTCAAATCATTTCCATGATCACTTCTTATACTTGAGATAGAATAACCTTTTTTGTTTTGGAGAATTCTGCAAAAAGTAATGAATTTTTCTAAGGCTTCATCTTTAGAGCTTAAGAAGAGAACCCAAGTAAATCTAGAGTAGTCATCCACAATAACAAATCCATATTGTTTACCACCGAAGCTTAATGTTCTAGTGGGACCAAAAAGATTAATATGAATAAGTTGCGATACTCTAATAGTTGAAACAATGTTAATTGGTTTGAATAAAGCTCTCCTATGTTTTCCTTGAACACACACATCATATATTCTATCATTATCAAATTTCATCTTTGGCAATGCAACAACAAGATCTTTCCTAGATAATTTCAAAATTATAGTCATACTAGCATGTCCTAATCTTCCATACCATAGCTAAGATAAGTCATCATTATTAGCAACAAAGCAAACATTTTGAAATGTCAAGTCATCTAGATGCACAACATAAACATTTCCTTCTCTATGTCCTATAAAAGTAATTTTATTTGACTTAATATCAACAACTTGATAATTTATTAAATCAAAAATCACTTTCATACCTTTATGACATAATTGACTAATATTAAAAAGGTTATGTTTGAGACCTTTGACAAATAGAACATTTTTAATGTTGGATGAAAAATTGTTACCTATGGTTCCAATACCTTTAATTTGTCCTTTTGAGTTATCACCAAAAGTAACACTTCATCCTTAGGCCTTAGTTCCATGAATTAACTTTTTTCATTGGTAATGTGTCTTGAGTATCCACTGTCAAGGTACCAAGAATTCTTCCTTGTTGAATTTGCCTTGAAGCAGTGCTATTCCTTTTACAAACATAAAGTCTTGTTTTTTTTTAGGTGCCCAAATTTTCTTGGGTCCTCGAGTATTAGTGTTCATAATTCTTATGCCTTTTGGAATCCATTTCATTTTGATAGCCTCATCTTGAGATGTGCTAACACCCTTATGAATCCATACCCTCCTAATTAGTATACCTCTATAAGTAATAGTCTTTAAAGAATAAGTGTGAAATGTATAACCAAATTTATGGCAATGAGTACATATGCTAGATGCATCAAATAACTTGTTTTGTGTCACAAAGAAATTCTTAAAGTGAGTTTCTTTTTCAATTTAATTATAGCCCAAACCATATTTATCAAAGAATGCTTTTTGTGTTTCTAGCATATCACTCAATTTTTGTTGTGCCATATAAAACCTTATGAATGAGTTATGCTAGTTTGTATTTTTCTTGGTTAATTATCAATATTAACTTCTAACTCATCTATTTTCTTTTTAAGATTATTATTTGTCATGCTTAATGATTCATTTTCTTTCTTAAGTTTAGAAATTGTTTCCTTATATTTTGAATTCATGGTTTCAAATTCTAATGCTGACTCATCAAATGCATCTTGTAATTCATCAAATGAGTAGGGATTAGCATTAGAAGATACCTTGGGCTCATAAAGAGCTATGAGACATAGGTTGGCTATTTCTTTATCATTATTATTAGATGCGGCATTATCACTCCATGTGGCCACCATAGCCTTCTTTTTTTATTTCTTTAAGTTTGGCTTCTTCCACATTAGATATTTAAATTTGATGTATCCCAATTTCTTGCATTTTTTTCTCTTTCTTGGTTGATTTTTCCTTCATTATTTCTCTTCTAGGAGATCTTCTTGCCTTGTTCATTCTTATAAATTTGTTGAATCTTTTTGTGAATATAGCCATCTCTTTATCTTCCTCAACCTCAACCTCATCCTCTTCTTCCTTCTTCTCCTCATCATCATCATCATCACTAGGAGTGGTTGATTTGAAGGCAACACTAACCTTCTTTGGTGGCTCTTGACCTTGCTTGATCTTTGTCTCATAGGTTAGAAAAGAACCTATGAGTGTATCAAAGGAAAGTGTGTTAGGATCCTTGGATTCCTCAATTGCTATCACTTTTGCTTCCCAAGACTTGGGAGACTATTGAATAGCTTGTTCACCATCTCTTTGTTTGGAGAGGTCTTTCCAAGTGCCTTCAACCTTTGATAATATCCGTAAACGTATCCAACATTTCTTTGATAGTCTCATCTGCCGTCATCTTGAACAATTCATAGTCAAGTGTAAGCATACTAATTTTGGATTCCTTGACTTGATTTGTTCCTTCATGAGTGGTGGCTAACTTGTCTTACACTTGCTTGGCATTGTCACAAAATAAGACTATATTGTACTCACTTAAACTAAGAGCACAAAATAGTGTGTGCATGGCCTTGGCATTCAATTGTGCCATTTTAGTATCTTGCTCATCCCATTCATCTTCTTGTTTTGGCATAACACAATTTCCAACTCTCTTTTTAAGGATGAGTAGTCCATTAACAATGATGTTCCATACTTCATAGTCATTAGCTTAGATAAAAAACCTCATCCTTGTCTTCCAATATGAATAGTTCTCACTATTGAAGAGTGGAGGTCTCATGATGGAATGGCCTTCAAGTCCTATGGCATTTGCATTTTTTTCAAATGCCATCTGAAAAACTTTATCTTGGCTTTTTAACTCTTGCGAGCTTCTTGAAGCTTTAAGCATTATGTTTGCATTCTCTATTTTTTAAGTTATCAAGGATTTTTTTCTCAAGGTTGTGAAACCTACAATAAAGACCAAAGTCTAATCCCAATTGTTAGCTTAAGAAAAAGATCAAACCAAGAGAGGGTGAATTGGTTTTACAAGAAGTTGATCATAAATATATCTTTTATAAAAGTTTGAAAATAAATTAAAAGAAAAAAGAGTTAAGGTTAAGAAAAACAAACAATCAATATATAGAGGTTTAGTCTTTGAATTCTGCACCTTTGTCCTCTCTTCTTGGACTTCCTTGCTAAGGTGATTTCCACAATTCACCAATGAAATTATTACCTTTAAGGCCAAGGTATAACCTTACAACTCTATCTTTTAAGGCTTAAATAGAACCTTTCAATCCCTTTAAGAATTCTACACCAAATTCTTAAGTGTTTTCACTCACTTTCACACAATGCTCCTTGTGATGTGAATAAAGTGTTTACAAGCAATTTGAATCTCTAGTAGGTGGGTGTTTGTTGGAATTAAAGTACAAAGTGGATAAGATACAAATAAACTTGAAACAATATAAATTTGATACAAGAAAAATGAAAAATTTAAAGACTTTGAGCTTTCGTTGTTAATGCTTGATTTATCTTTTTATTTCTTTCTTCTTCAGCTGTTGGGAACCTCTATTATAGGTTGGAATTGATTTATATACGTTGGGCATTAAATGAGGTGGTTGGAGAGTCATTTTAGCCTTCATAAATGCTTGTTTCCATTTAGATCCGTGCTATTTATTGATATAATACCAATAGTATCGATACAAGAATTAAAAATTTGACCGTTACAACCTATTGTATTGATATAGACGGCTGAATATTGATATCTATCATGTTGTATCGATACAGACACACCTGTATCAATACTTTCGTGCATTTCAGCCAAACCTTAGCTACTACCAAGTAATGTATCGATACATAGAGGGTAAGTACCAATACTTACTGCAAGGTATCGATACATGATGATATCTATCGATATAATTGAGGGTTTTAAGCATAGTATTAATACATTTATGCATTATGTTGATACATACCTTTAAAATCCTTTATAAAATGATTTTTCTTGGCTGGATATTGACTCAAACATATCTAAAAAATATTCTAAGTATAATATGCATTTTGGAACATATATTTTTGAGAAAAGAGAAACTTAGTATTTTTTAAAATATTTTTCAATTTAACATAAGTACTAAGTTGGAAATAGTTGAGTACAAATTAATTTAGCTTAAGTTGTTTGTTATGTCAAAACTTAAATTAATTCAAAGCCAACAAAGAAGTAAAATGGACTTAATCAAGTAAAGTGATTAAGTTTGATAATTTCCAAAAGGAATATGTTTAAGCTACTTAGAGACCAATTTTCTACCTTCAAGGTTTTTCCTATAAATATGACTCTTACGATTAGATTTAGAATTATCCCAAATATTTTACAGCTTCATTTTTTTCTAGTTTTCTTAAAGAGAAGAGAAGCCACCATAATATTCAAGAAGCTATAGAGATTTTGGGGAAGCTTAAAGATAAAAGATCTGGGCAATCTTAGTTTTCTCTTTCTCTTTACTCTTTTTATCTTTCTTGTAATATTTATGATGGTGAAAGTTCTTGGTTTTATATTTTATATATTTATTATGATCTAGATTTATTTTTCTAAAGATGAAATAAAACTCAACATGTAATTTAGATTATTTTATTTTTTTCTTGATTTAATAATATTTGAGTTGTTTGTTTAATTTTGTTCTTAATGCTTCTAATTAGTTGATCACCACTTAGATTGATTTGGTAACCTTAATGAACTTGGAAAATGGAATTTTATGTTTAGACCTAGATTAATGACATATGTTCTGTATTCATTTATTAGGATGAATCGATCTGCATGTTAGTAGGTATATACGAGCATGCCCTATCTAATCAAATTAGAGTCTAGGCTTAATGGGTTTCTTTTAATTGAATTTGCATAGGAATATAGTAAATTGGTTAAGAAAGCTATTTTGATAAAACCATTGGAAGACACTTATAAATAAATTAAAACACTAGGTTAACAACTTATTATCGTTAGCCAAGTTAAGAGAGTAAGGTTTTATTCAAATGAAGTGTTAAGGAAAATTGCAATCCTAGGCTTTTATTATTTATTATTTGCTTTATTATTATTATTATTATTATTATTATTATTATTATTATTATTAT
>JBBYHK010000004.1:3230102-3241500 GCA_038382065.1 Adansonia grandidieri
TTGTCATTAGAATCTAATTTATTAATCACTAATAGAACGACAAATTAATGAAAGCGAAAGCGTTAGGAATTTTGACAAAAACAGCAAGCAACAGGTTGGCGGAATACACATCCCAAGAAACTTTGACCGTTTATTTAATTGTAGAAATTATTGGATTGCTCAGACGGTAAGTGGCACGTAAGCTTACCTAAAGAGGGAAACTTGGACCAGATTTTGGGGCCACCACATGGCGGCCGGCTCCACCAAGTAGCGTCGGAACATGCCGGCCCAGCCAAAACCGAGCACCTGCGTTGTAAAAACCACGAGCAACGCCACTAGAAACGACATCCTCTTCTTGTAAAAGATCTTAACGGCGCTGATTAAATGAATGGCGTAGACATTTCCTGCTCCGGAATTGGCGAAGATCGTGACAAGGACGTGCTCCTTCACATTAAACGGACCGGGATTAAGAGTAAACTCAAATTTCCGATCTTTGAAGAAGACTCTGTCGGTGATCGTCGCTGCCATGAGGTGGCCAAGAGGAACCACCGCGATCTGGGCGGAGATGGAGGAGATGGAGAGAGGTTCCCGACGGTACCAGAAGAATTGGTTGAGAAAAGAAAGGAGGAAGCAAGCTAGAGTGCCTAAAATCCAGGTGCGAAACGTGAGAGTTTGGAGGGAGGGATCGTCCGCTGTAGGGACGGTGAGAGCCACTTGTTCGATTGGAGAGTTTTCGAGATCGTCCGGCGACGGCCGAATTGAAGAGGACGCATCGTGTTTATTTTGGCCAGTAGGAGACTTTTGAACTGCGCATGAGTCGTTTGGAATGGATGAAAATCAAAACGAAAGAGCGAGAAAGCGAAGGAAAATAGTAGCGACAATAACAGAATCGAGAAAGAAAGAAAGACAGAGAGTAGACGGAGAGTCTTACTGAGAGGAGCCTTGATTTCTTGGATAGTATCGGTTGTCATCGTTAACGGCTTTTCCAATTCCCGGAATAATTTGAAAATTGAAATGTAGACAAAAGGGCCTTTTAATTTTGAGTTCCAAAGCCCGAAGATAGAAAAGGCTGGACACGGAGTTTGTCTAATTGCCTATTGCAGCTCTTAATCAAAACGGTTGGTTTTATGATTCTATCTGTTGAGATCGTCATTGATTGCGGCTATCAAAATTTCCCTTTTATTTTTTGTAATTGGATGTATCTGTACCACTTGCAGGACAAGGTACATTTTGACTTTTCTTTTCATTGAAGATTAATCGGTTACGCTTTTAGATTGTTATGTTCCATGTTCCAAGTGCACAACAAACATACTTAAAATGAGATTTTTGGCTATTTTATTTTCCGACCATATACTCTAATAAAAGAAAAAACCCTTCATTTTTACGTGATATTTTTATATAAAATTATAAATATTAAAATTTAAATATCTTCTCTTGCTTGGTTAGTGTATAAAATAAATTGTTATCCTGTAAAAAAATGTAAGAGGATGCAAAAGTAAGGGGGAAGGCAAAGCAAGAGCTATGATTTGTTTGTCAATCTTGTTTTATGTAGCTGCAATGCTATTCTGATAACTAATAAGTTATATATCTCACCTGTAATTTCAACGATCTGATTTTATCTACTCTTCTGAAACTGCACGTGCCCATTTATTTTCCACCATTTGACCGCCTCCTCTAACGAAACATTCAACACTTCCGATCCATCATTTAATAATATTATAAAAACTCACAGGGAAAAATCCATTACAAGGTTTAATGTTGCATTTAACTCTATTTTCAATCCCGAAATTCCAGAGGTAAAATTTTTATTTTAATTCTCAAGTTAAAAAAATTGGGGCTGAACAGGCTCTAAGCCGTCATGATCAGTTAAACCAATCAGTCATCCATTGATATCCTGTGATGCTTTGTTCGTTAAGTAATAAGTGTTATTGTTCTGTTTTCATATCCTGTGAAATCTTTTTAATCCATTGGATTCTTCACAATTTTTTCTTTCCATGGTTAGGGTTTCTTTTGCTTCATATGAACGCTAGCAGCCTCACAGTTTCATATTTGTGCTTTGGCGTCACCTATGTTTCTTACACTTTTATTGCCATCGCATTGGCTATGATTAAGGTTGATGCGTCTCCTTGATAATACGATTCCCGATATGCGACTTAATTTTGCTGTTAACGTATGCCAAAATTAGACTTGGTTTACCGTCTAGTTTTTGCAGATTTATAGCTGGTGAACATGGGAGAATCAAGCTAAAGACAATGGCTATTCAATATTTACAACATTAAGGTGCAGACGTTTGTAGTTGATGTTAGACTTTACTCATATTAGAGTATCAATCTAGCTAAGACTATGCACCATCTACCATCAAATTCGTTTCTAGTTTCATGATTTTGCTTTAGAGTTATTGTGCTCGCCAGATTATCTCTTGATAGAATTTGTGATGCCGTTGAAGTAGGTGGGAAAAACGTTATGTCAACATAATTCATTGTGACAAATGAACTTGAACAACCAAAGTAACTTCATAATGTATAAACCGACAAGCAGCTGAATTTTGTGTTTGGAAATATAAAGGCTGTTGGCATTCATGTGACTCTGAGATTGTATGGCATTAATAATAGGGATTCCCTGAGGACAATTTCATTTGAAGCATTTTTTTTATTGGATATGATAATATTATATATAATTATATAAATATAATATAAATAAAGTAATTAAAACTTAACACGAATGCATATTTTAAAATCTACATAATATAAATTATTTACTTATTAAAATTTACATAAATATAAATATTTTAAAAATAATTATGATATAATAAAATAAACGAATTATTATATTTTCGAAATTAAAAAAGAGACTTAGAGATTTAGAGTTCAAAAAGCAGCTGAGGCCACAAATGAAGGGCTTCGTACAGCAGGGCATGCTGTGGAGATGGGATGGGATGGGCTGCATTTTCGACGCCACATGTAAAAATATTATTTATAACATACAGCAATCTTTTAGTCTTCAGTTCTACGTATTTTTTCGCTAGCAGCAAGAATTAGAGGGCTTTAGTTTAGTTACAGTTTTGATAACAGCTTCATCCATTGGGCCTGCAACCTGCCTCAAAGTGTTGGTTTGGAGTTGGACCTATTTGTTTGGATCTTGGATCTCGACAATAATAAATGGTACAACTAGATCAATATTGTGTTCATCACCTCGTAATAATATATATATATATATTTATGTATATATAGATATAGGTATACACACACACACATATATATATATATATGTATAGATATCTTGATTGTTTCTCATTAATTTGAACTGATCAAATCAGATTCAGCCTTGTGTTGCTAATATCATAAGCTTTAAATTTTCATTATGGATGGAAATGGCTATATAACTGTTTCCATATCTGATTGGCATCACAAATATTTTTGTCGTTGCATCACTCAAAAATAGACATCATTTACAACAGAATTCTTATCCTTCAGCTATAGCTTTATTCTGATGCCTAATCAACATCAAGAAAATATCAGCTTATATATATATATATATATATATGGTATCCCTCTGGAGGCCATCTTAGCTTAGTTGGGTTTACGTATTAACCTGGCTATCATCCTCTGGTTTCAACCATTTCCAGCTGCCAATGGTGGAACCGCCCAAAAAGAAAAAGGGACTTCAAAGCTAGCCATGCGCACATCAGGTTCGGCCATGTGGGATACACGTACGTCCGGTTCTATATATATATATATATATATATATGTGTGTGTGTGTGTGTGTGTGTGTGTGTGCCATTTAGCATGCAGCATGACTATAATATTTATAACTTCTTTCTTGATATGCTATTATGAGCGCACCAAAGTGGACGGTGTTGGATTGTGTGAATTTGATGATATGATTGTTTAATTGGTTTTGCTTTAAAAATTTAATAATGCCACTAGCTCTCAATGGCCATAAACATTTTGTCAACGCCAATGGTACGAATGAAATACTCTTCCATTATAGAAACCAACCAATCGTCAAATGGCTATTACCACCTACGACCTTTTTGATTCCACTTGATCCTTTGTCTGACTCCGATAACAAATTTTCTCAACATCTACTTTATTGGCTAGTGAATTTCACCTATAGACCAAAAGAAAAAAAAATTATTATAAATAACCCATCATAATCAAAGAGAAAACCCGTTAGCCACAGTAATCATACCGAAGATATTGCCTCTTCACTAGGAGTTTGTCCTTTGCAGGCTTAAAATACGTAATGTTACCCATCAATTTATGGCCAAACCCCTTCCATAAAGAAGAAAAAAATAGAAAAGAAAAGAAAACTTTAAATGGTTAAAGAACATAAAGACATAAGTCTATGACCAAAAATTTACTTTAGTAGCACTCTATCTTCCTTTTTGTATGGAAAAGATGTAATTATAAAATAAATAACCATGTAAGGGGATTTCCAAAATTTTTTCAGCCTCAAAAATACACTAAGAAAGGCCCCTGTATATATAGGATAACCAATGAAAAAATAATGGAGGTGCTTTCTTACGTTGTGTCAAGTGGGAGGAAATGTGGGTTTTCTGAAGCAGAGTTTTGTGGTAACAGCTGTTTATTGCTTAGTGAAGACAAAGGAATGAATGAAACTTGATTTGATGTAATATTATTTTTAAGCCTTTATCAGGTTATCTTCTTAGTAAGGCATGCGATATGGATGGAACAGTGTTGGATGATTATTGGCACACACCCTTACCAAGTCATGTTGCTTTACAAGTGACAATTACTAGGACCCTTTAGCTTCTTTGTAAGTGATGATGGATTAGTGAGTTGGAGTCACAAAAGCAAAGTTCCACAGGATGAAACGCCTCTAAATCAAGTAAACTTTATTGAAGTTGCATCGGTGATTATAGCTTTTCCAAGTTACAATATCCATTTAATTGAAAAAATTTGACTTAAATCAAGTTAATTAGTCTTATCTGACTCAAATTATTGTTTATTCAAATTAGTCGTATTTAACCAAAAAGAATTCTTGCTTAAATAAAAATTATTTTTATAGGAAAATAAAGAGAGTTTAGGTATAATTTATAATCATTAACTAATTGCACTTCCAATAGTAAACTTCAGTTATGTTAATTTCTTCTATAAATGCGATCATGAAAGTCTTTATTTAGTGAAAAAAAAATATTATGAGGGGTTTAGATAGACAATTAGCAAATATTTGTTTAGACTTAAATAGTATGAACAAAATGAAAGGCCTTTAGGTTAGTATAATAATAATAATAATAATAATGACGATGATGAATGTAATCATTGGCTCTTCTCATTGTTCATACCCAGCCGACCAAGTTAAACAAATCATATCTCACCGAATGACCAGCTTTAAAATGCCAGTCGCAATGGGGCTTAACCATGAATTCAGGGTCCCAATTTTTCAACCATTGGCTAATTACTTGACTTTCTTTTTTTTTTTTTTTTTGGGAATAGTTGGATGGTATAGGCACTATCCCATTCAACTGAATTTGACGGTTGACTCTATGGGTAACCATGTTTATTTGGGGGGAAAAAGGATCTATTCAGTACAATCCAAAGTGAGGTGATTTTAAAATAGTTTCACCATTTTTTACTGACTTGGTAAGCTCATGGTAGTTACATACTTTCCTAAAGTTAAAGGTATAGCTGAAACATCTTGAACGAAATGGTATTAAAAAGTTGCTTAGGATAAAGTTAACCTGTTTGATAAAACTAGATGCTTGAACTCTACGTGACTTTATCTGTACACGAATATTGAAAAATCTGACCTCATACTTTTTCATTTTATTATTTTTAGCTCTTTAACTTTCTGCATAAAATTTAGAAACAGATCAAAAAAGAAAAGAAAAGAAAGATGTGGGAAAGATGTTGTCAATGAAGGAATAAAACACCACTTCTGAAAATTGCATCGTTTGTTGCCTTCAAAAAAGTGGGAAATGACAAAAGAAAGCAGTGTATTAAAAACACCCCCACTTAAGAATAAACTTACATTCTTTCTCTTTCTACATAGTACACGCGCCCAAGCATACCTACATACATACATAAACATTTGCACATAAGATCCTGTTGAATCTGCAAACACTGTACACTTCATGGTTGGTTTCAATATTGCAGAAAAAATCATTTGAAACTACTGCTCCGAGAAATTCTGAACGTTCACAAATTCTAGCCTCTCCAATGGGTATTTCTTTGAGGAAGATATTCAATAGAATTCCAGGTTTTGCTTTTTCTTGGGGAAGGAAAACAGCCCCCCGAGGTCGCAGGATTTTCCATAGTGATGTTGAACAGGAAGAGTTCCAGCATGCAAGTGCTCATTGTCTTTCGTCATATTACAGTGTTTTTGTAGCTCGCCTTGCCATCATGGTTAGTACAAAATTTCCTTTCACAGTTAGTTATTTTTGGCTAGAATTTCAACCATTTGAGCTTGAATTTTATCAACCTGAATATTAAAAGCTTAAGAATTTAGCTCATATCATAGCAGAAGCGATGATTAGATGCTTGAAAGGCATAAAATGAAACTACATATTGCTTCACTCGATTGATCCCATTTTACTGTTTGGCCTCCTATCACCTTAGCCAAAACCTTGAATCATGTAGATCATCCTTTTAACTTCAACTATCTTCTTAATTTCCATGCTGATAGCCTAGAATTTGATTAATTAGTGTTTTTCCTAACATCTCTTTCAGGTCATGCTAGCTATTTTGATCGGGCTGCTGACAATTCTAACTTGGCATTTTACAAGGATCTATACAACAAAGTCACTGAACACCTTAGCTTTTGGTCTTCGTTATGAACTGCTTCAGCGTCCTATCCTACGGATGTGGAATATCTTAAATTCTACCTCAGAAATAACGTCTGCCCAGGTCAAGTTATCAGAATATGTTATCCGGCGGTACAGCAATCCTACCACTCAGGCAGAACAAGTTGAGGTTGATCTTTATATTATTTTCTTGTTTTGAAACTCTTTTGGGAAATCCCTATTCAGTAACCTTTTTTCTTTTTTGGTTGATTCTTGCACTCTTAGCAGTTGTATCAAATGATGAAAGACATAACATGGGCACTATTCGCCAGTCGTAAAGCTCTCAATTCCATAACCATAAATTACAAAAATGGATTTGTCCAAGCATTCCATAGAGACCCCAGGAGTAACAATACGTTTTATATCTACTCTGATCTTGCAAATTATTCAATCAGTACCGGCGAGTCTTATGACAACAAAACGTTGTCACCACGACAGGGGTGGAATGACCAATTCATTCACGGTAATGTTTCAGCAAAATGGTACCGTGAACCACTCGATCCTGTCAGTGGGGAGAAGACAGGAAAGGCACTGCAAATTCCACCAGATGATCTTATCAATATAGCAGGCCCTTCACAAGTGCCTGATGGGGTAGCTTCATGGCATGTGGCAGTCAGCAAGTATACAGATTCACCGTTGCTTTCTGCAGCACTGCCAGTATGGGACTCTTCGAATACAAGTATTGTAGCTGTGGTAGGTGTCACCACTGCACTTGTTAGTGTAGGCCAGCTGATGAAAGAACTGGTTGGAGTGCATAGTGGGTACATATATTTGACCTCACAAGAGGGTTACTTACTGGCCACATCCGCTAATGCTCCTCTGTTAAAAAATACAACAAAGGGGCCCGGGCTTATGATGGCTGTTGATTCGGAGGATCATGTGATACGATTGGGAGCTCAGTGGTTACAAAAAGCCTATGGCAACAAGTTTCCCCCTGGTAATGTGGTTCATGTGGAGAAGGCCAGTCTTGGCGGCCAGCATTATTACATTGATTCATTTTTTCTGAACCTAAAAAGATTACCTATGGTAAGCTCAGAAAATATATCATCTTTTTCCTAACGTTGAAATTAGGCATTGGATCATAGGATACATGTCGGACTTTCAGATCCATAAGAAGATATTACAGAGATGTTTCAAACAGATAATACATATTACTAAAGTTTATAGCAGTTTGAAATGACACTAAAATATGTTAGAAATGGTGCAGGTTGGAGTCATCATCATTCCAAGAAAGTATATAATGGGGAAGATTGAAGAGCGAGCCTTGAAAACATTGGTCATATTGATATCTGCATCTGTATGTATCCTAGTGATTGGATGTGTATGTATTTTGATACTGACAAATGGAGTATCAAAGGAAATGAAACTCAGAGCAGAATTGATAAGTCATCTTGATGCAAGAAGAAGAGCTGAAGCATCAAGCAACTATAAAAGCCAATTCCTGGCAAATATGAGGTAACCCATTTCAATACCTACAAGCCAGACTTTTCCTTCCGCTCTATGTTTGTTTAGTTATTTTGCCTCTAGGAACCGTGCTTAAAAACTAATTAGCCGAGCCACTATATTCCATTTTATCAGTTAAACTTGCCTTGAAAACTTTCAGTATGCCTGCAACTTACGGATATATTGTGTTACAGTCATGAACTAAGGACGCCTATGGCTGCTGTTATTGGATTGTTGGACATTCTTATCTGTGATGACTGTCTTACAAATGAGCAGTATGCAATGGTTACCCAGATCCGTAAATGCTCAACAGCTCTACTTCGGCTTCTCAACAACATATTGGATCTGAGCAAGGTGAGATGCAGGACAAATCAATTATGGAATTGGGAAATATCAAGTAAATATGTGCATAGCAGCTCTTAAGATCAAAGACCATGTTTTAAATATAAATACAAAAGCATACTCATTGAAGAGATTTCATCTATAAGTATTAAGCGGTTACTTTTATGTATCTCCACCTAAAACAATCAACTTCAAAACTATAGAATTAAGGGTCCTTTACACGATTAAATGAATAAATGCAGGTGTCATTAGACAGATTTCTGAGCAACATGTCATTCTTCAATTAGAAGTCCTTTTAATGCCTTAATTGATGAAAGAAGAAAGATAAAACTATAAGAGTTTTACCTACCATGGTTTAGATTGTAATTTTTTTTTAATTGTTTACTTGTTTAATGAGGAAAGATGGCTGGCTGGGAGCCTATGTTACCCAGAGTCTTCATTTTCCCTATAGTACCCATATCCAACATGTTCGACATATGTTTGAACGTAAGAATAGAGTTATGAATATGATCTTCTAAATATATAAAGAAACTTAAAAATTATTGAGCATATCCATGTTAGATACATATCTAGATCTGACACTTACGATGAGTACAGTTACATTGCTGGGTGCAATTACTGGTTATCATACATTATAGAACTTATCTCTAATAGCACACCTTCTAATCTCGAAAATCATACCGCAAATCATTGCTTTTCCAAATATTTCATAGGTTGAATCGGGAAAACTGGTGTTAGAAGAAGCTGAGTTTGACTTGGGAAGGGAACTTGAAGGACTGGTTGATATGTTCTCTGTACAGTGCATTAACCACAATGTGGAGACTGTTCTTGATCTCTCTGGTATGATTCAAACTTCTGGGTTTGAGAAAACTATTTTTTCTGATCAAAACTTATGATCTAAAATCTATATTATCTGAATACAGACATTATATAACCTTTTCCCTTGTTCCTCTTCTTTTTTTTTTGGTTAAATATTTTCAGATGATATTCCAAAATTAGTTAGAGGAGACTCTGCCAGAGTTGTTCAAGTTTTTGCAAATCTAATAAGCAATTCCATCAAGTTCACAACATGTAAGATGAACATTTATATTGCTCTATTTTCCTAATTCTAGCTTCATAGTATAAGCTAATAAACAATTCAACATTGGATTGGGACCATGAAAAAAAAAAAAAAAACTGTTTAACTGATTTCTAATGGTGAGAGAAAGCAAACATCAAGAAAAATAAAAGAAACATCTGCCAGGATTCAGGAAGAATTATGCGTTGGGGGGGGGGGAATGCCAATACATCTATAGTGCATAGAAGTTAAGAAAAACCAAATCAATTAACAAGCCAGACTTTTTTCATTAAAATGGGAAACAAATTAAAACTATAATTAAGTCACCTAAATAAGTCAAGGATGGGCTGGTTCTCTATGGTTTTGGACAAGATTGAGGTCGAAGATAATGAAAAGTCTCTCTTTTCCGGTGGATAAGTATATTGAATTGTTTGTATGGTTTTAGGCATATAAACTTCCGAGAGTTGAATCCTTTAATTAAATCAGATGATCAAATGGAAAAGTAAGTGCCTTGATTTGATTTAGACAAGCTATTGTTATATTTATTGTAACATCCAGCAGCTGAAAACTCGATGTACTTTTCAAACACAAAAAGAACAAGTATTGTATTTCAAGCTTATGGAAGTGGTGATGAGCCATTACCCTCCAACAGAACTTTCCATTAAAGGCAACTTGTATGATTAACTGTTTCAAATTGCTTTCAGCGGGTCATATTATTCTGCGTGGATGGTGTGAGAATCACAACGTGTCTAGTGATTCTGGGAAGTTTTCTCCAGATCCGAAGATACCACTCTCCGCATTAAAGACAAAGTTGAAGCAACATGGAAACCATATGAAGAAGGCCAGCAAGAGAGACAACAAAATGATTCTTTGGTTTGAAGTTGATGACACCGGCAGTGGTATGATTCTTCGTTTTGTTGAAACAGTACGAATTATATATGTACATTTGTAATTTGAAACTGTTCCATCTCGAGGCAGCTTGTGTCATCTATTTTGCATGATCTGTAGGAATTGATCCAAGCAAATGGGAATCTGTGTTCGAGAGCTTTGAGCAAGCCGATCCTTCAACAACCCGGACGTAAGTACTTCAACCAAGATCAGATCGATTTTTATAAGCTGGTCAATTAAAAAAAATGGAAAGTAAGTCTACTGTGGAAGAAATCCATGGACAGATTAAGAAATGTAATGAACAGAGATTTTATTCCAAGATCTTTTTCTTGTTTTGCAGGCATGGTGGCACGGGTCTTGGACTATGCATTGTGAGAACTTTGGTAAGTGTCTAGGTACAGAAATTCATATTACATTACAATACCCTTCCGCATGTGAAGTTACATCACGCTAGAATCTTGTTGGGCAAAACAGAAGAAATTCTTAAGAATAACGACTATTTTTTGTAGTCAACTGCACAAAATGATGAATTCCATCTCTTCTTCGCTCATAGCCTTGTACTGTCAATGACAGGTTAACAAGATGGGTGGCGAAATCAAGGTTGTAAAAAAGAATGGTCCGGGAACTCTAATGAGACTATTCTTGCTACTTAGTACTCCTGCTGATGGCACAGAACAACATGGTCAAATGGATTTCGCAAAGCAAAATGTAGCGGTGAGTAAAGTTTTGCTCTTTGGAGCAGCAAACATTTTTTATTTTCCCCTTTATTTTTAGTTGGTCACCTTCTAAGTTTGCTTTCCTATTTGCGTGGGGGGGGGGGAGGGGGGGGGGGGGGGGGGGGGGGGGGGGGGGGGGGGGGGGGGGGGGGGGGGGGGGGGGGGGGG
>JBBYHK010000004.1:3241600-3255765 GCA_038382065.1 Adansonia grandidieri
CTGCCCATCTTCAGCAATGTTTTAAAAAGAAAATATTCCCTTTAATATTTATATTGATAACATATGCTTAGTGCATATGTCATCATCATGCTTAATTTTCTATTTTAAACAGGTTTCAATCACTTGTCTTTTTTAGATCAGTTTGTTATTTCAATTAGAACGTCCCATTAAAATACATGGCAGTCCAAAAGCATCGTAAAAAGAAATATTCTGTTGAATGAGTTCATAAAATGCGGTCCAAAAATCAGGATTTCCAATTTTTTTTTCTTTTTTTTTAATGATATTTGGAATGCTTATGCAGTGATCATCACAACACCGGAACCTAAAGCCTCCCTGAGAAAATGCAAGTGAAAAAGACATGGTCACGTTGCACTTTCCAAATGTGCAAATCCCAAGTGGTGGATAATATATCTCCTTTTCTGGGGCCCAAGCCTTCGGGTTGAGCAGGCTTGTAACGACCCATGCATGTGTTCTTAAATTCACTTCAGCTGGAACCGTCTCAATTTTATGGCACAACCAAAACCCACCATCAAATCTCTGCTATGAATTGAAAAGGCCATTCCAGACTATTGATTTTTTTTTCCTTGTCTGTTGGTCAATATATTCAATGCTCTGAAATCATATTTGGATTAGTGTTTACCGTTTGAGGATAGAAATGGAGAAAGGAGAGCTTGAACTTAGAGAAGGGAAATCATTGGAAGAAACCCCAACTTGGGCGGTTGCCACTGTAATCACCGTTATGGTTTCTTTTGGTTTCCTGGTTCATCACTCTTTGAAAAGGTTTGGGAAGGTAGTAAAGCCATGTATTTGATCTCTCATGAATCTGGAATCCTCCAGTCTCAAGTTTTATTGTATTTAACGTATTTGCATGATCTCCATCTTTTTTGAATTTATAGTGGTTGGACAAGACTAAGAGGAAATCTCTGCTAGCAGCCTTGGAGAAGATTAAAGATGGTAAGATTTGTTTGAGATTGATTTTATTTAATTAATGTCTTTGTTTTGACAAGCAGAATATTTTTTTTGGTCTCATTATATCAGTGTTATCTGTGAGCAGAATTGATGCTTTTCGGGGTCCTGTCGTTGTTGATGGGTCATTGGATTGCATTTTTTGCTAAAATTTGCATAAAATCAACGGACTTGAATAGCCGATTCTATCCGTGCGCGAAGGTTGGTGATCGATTAATGTTAGAACACATGCTGGTTTCAAGTTCAAAGTACTTGAACAGGACGGTTTTCAGAGAGCAGGAGACTGCTACGCCTATGCGGCATGACTATTGTCCTGAGGTAGCCTCACTTCCAGCCATTTGCTTTTAATTTTGAGATGCTTGGACACTCCGATGATTTGTCTGTTAAATAACCAAGGTGTCATTATTCTATTTTCAAAGCTCTGTGAAATCGTTTTAGTCCTTTGAATTTCACTTTACATCTGCATTTTAATTTCATGTAATTCTTCACAGCTTGTAATTTTCTTTCCAGGGTAAGGATTCTTTTGCTTCATATGAAAGCCTTGAGCAGCTTCACCATTTCGTATTTGTGCTTGGTGTCACCCATGTTTCTTACAGCTTTATTGCCATCGCATTGGCTATGATTAAGGTTGATGTGTCTCCTTAACTTCAATGATCCTAATAAGGACCTTAAGTTTGCTCTTACTATTTGCCAAGAAGGCAGTGAGTTTATGGTCTAGTTTTTGCAGATTTATAGCTGGAGAACATGGGAGAATCATGCCAAGGCAATGGCTATTCAACATTTGCAAGGTGCAAACCTTTCTAGTTGATTTTTAAACTTTAATGCTAGTCTTTCTTTATATTCTGATGGAGCATCAATCTCATCCCTATTACATTAACTTTTTAAATCTAGATTCGGCACAAGCTGGAGCAGTTGGTTTGAAAATGAGGCGACTGACCACTTTCATTTTTCACCATGTCTCCCATCCGTGGAGCCAACACGGAGTTCTTGTTTGGCTGGTATCCCTTCTTGAGATCTTGCATCTTTTAGCTGGCACATTTGCGATAGATTTTCATTATCATACACAAAAAGCACCTTTATTATTGGATATGGTCGTGGTTATCAAAACTGCCTAGCCTCATTGATATTTCTCTGTAAGATGAAAAATGCAATTGAAAACTTGCACTTTCTTGCTGTCAATATAATGAACTCTTTTGATACTTTTAGACACTGTTGGCTTTTATTTCTTGTAATTCCTATACTCTTCTATACCATTTACTTTGAAGTGATTTTGAACTCAAAATATATCTTATCCTGCAGCGTTGCTTCAGCCGCCAGTTCTGGAGTTCTATAAACCAAGCTGACTATATGGCTTTGCGCTTGGGCTTCCTCACTGTATGTCCATTAGGCTCAATTGGAGGTTTAGTATATATTTTAAGAAAATGCCACGGTCTAAAGCCTTAGTCTCACAGTTCTTCACTTCTTAGGACTCATTTAAGCACGTGGGGGGGTTTCTCAGGATGATGCATGTAAAGTATAAGTCATAGGAAAAACTATGATCTTGTTTTGTCCCAAAATATTTACTTTGCCAATTGAGTGTGAAGGAGATTAGCTTGTGGTTAGATTTGGATAGTTAAATACTAATTTTCTTTTTACTTTGATTCTTCTTAGACTCATCAACTTCCTTTGACATATGATTTCCATAATTATATGGTTCGAAGCATGGAAGAAGAATTCCGCGACATTGTCGGCATTAGGTACTGTATCTACTCTGCTAGCACATTGGTAACCACTTTGAAATTATGGAATCAATCTCGGGTCAAGAAACTAAATACGGACTTTATGACTGCTATAGTAGCATAGAAGCAAGATTTGTATTGGTTTTTTCTCCTTTTATGGCAGCATATTGATTTGGTTATATTTGGATTTCTTTTGTAGCGTGCCCTTCTGGATTTATTACATACTATGCGTCTTTCTAGATTTCCATGGTAATTTTCTGTGCTTTGAGAAACTAATCCATGAACAGGTTAGATATACTTTAAAGCTTCCACATCTAATAGCCACCAGATATATTAGCTTGGCTATTGTGGTGTTTGCACCTATGTTACACAGACTCGGGTTAGTTCTCACTTGTCAAGGGACATGTCTGATGGTATATTCAATTTTTTATAAATTTTTTCATATATTTGGAGGGTCCTACTCCTATGTGCATTCTGAATATATGTTGGACAGGGTTAGTTTAAGAAATATAAGGAGTTAAGTAACATGGGATTGCACTCTGCTGATGCTTGTAGGCTACGACACCAGTTTAGCTGCATACTGTCGTGTTTTTAAGATTCTTATATTTTTTGGAGCTGAAACTGGTTAAATAAAATTGTCATGAGGGGAATTTTCCTGTCCCTTGAGGTTTTGTTGACATCCATGGAAACCAAATGGCTCTTTGAGGTATCAACTAAAGTACACTTGTGCTATATCCATCTTTTTTCTCTGCTAACAACTATCAGTTGCTCCTGTAATTGCCCAGTTTTTTGTAATGACTGAGACATATGCAAATCTATAGTCATGCATCAATGGTTCCCTCTGGCATTAATCTTTTATAATATTTCTTGCTTGATGTTGTCCTGAAGTCGACTTCTGAAGGATTAATATTCTTTTGTCAGGAACCAATATTTACTTTTGGCTTTCGTTCCTTCCAGCCATTGTACGTCTTTATCATTGCATTGGGCTTCTAATGGTATGGCAACTATCAAGTCTTGCGGTTTCCTGATTTTTTTTTTTTTTCATTTTTTCTTTTTCTTCCATTGTTGATGTATGCGAAAGTTGGTACTGCTAATTGGTACAAAACTGCACCGTGTGGTTGTAAAATTGGCTGTTGAAATCATGGAGAACAATCCATTGGGTGGTTTTCATAAATTTAACCTGAGGGATGAACTCTTTTGGTTTGGAAGGCCCAGGTTTCTTTTGTGGCTGATACAACTTATTTCATTTCAAGTAAGTGTTTGATAACATTTTATGTTGCTTTAAATTGTACAACAAAAATTTAATTTTTGTCTATTAACATGCATTTTTGCTTCCAGAATGCATTTGAGATGGCTTCATTCCTTTGGTCACTGGTAAGATTTTTATGATGATGCTCATTTTGAATAGCTATTTTGCTGCCATTTGAAAATGGGTTGTAAAATCTTGCGGCTGTTTGATTACAGATTCACTTCCCCAGTATATTTCAAACTGCTGTAAGGTTTTACAACCTTAGAGAAATTTCATAGAGAAATTTTTGAATAACTGGCTGCAAATTGGCTATTCGGATATCCTAGTTTTGTATATTGAACTTTCCCCCGTGACAAACTGATAAGCTATGGTAAGCCATGATTGAATTATTTCTAATATTATCAATCATAAAAAAGCATTTACCTAATGTAACTTCGGGGAAACTTTGATGAAGCACTCATTATCATCTCCCTTATTATGTCAGTTTCAAAGAAACATGGATAGAAGAAGACAGGTTTTTATGGTTTTGTGTCTTATGATACTAGTCATTTCTACTAGCCATTTATGGTGCTCATTCTGAGTTTTTCTTTCAGTGGGAAATTAAGGATCCTTCTTGCTTCATGGAGAACCATGCCTTCCTTGCAACTCGTTTGGCATTTGGGTATTTATAAAAATATCATTGTGACAGACATTATAATGTTGTAGTGAATTTGATCCAAAATAAATTTTCAATAGTGTTAGACTCTGAGCTTTTCTGTCTACAATTTGTTCAACTTCGACTAGTAGAATCTCATGTTGTATTTCCTGGCTGGTTTATGCAGTATTATCTCCCAGTGCTGGTGTAGCTTTATTACATTCCCACTCTATGTTATAGTTACACAGGTTAGGCCATTGATGTTTATGCGTAATCTTCATCTCTCTGTCTGTCTCTTTCTCAAACATTGGTTTTTATGGTTGTAGATGGGTTCAAAGTTCAAAAATGCTGTGGTTTCTGAAAATGTGAGAGATTCACTATCCAAGTGGAAAAGAAGAGTGAAGGAAAGGCAAGGTTCATCAAGAACGCTACTCAGGAAATCACTGTCAACCTCATCCTTGGACTCCATGGGAACTGGCATAAACAAAGTCTATAGCCAAGGAACCCCTACCGAGAAAGATGCAGCATCTCAGCATCAAGAGGGCTCTGCAGTTGCATCAGAGAGTTCAACTTCAATACAAGAAACATCTTCACCTAAAGGCAAGAAGTCGAAGACTCCACTTAGCTTTTTCTTTGAGGATTACTGCTCTGATTATGATGATATGGATGCCGATAATAATGATGATAAATTTGATGCTAAAGATGAAACATATCTCATTGAACCTTGACCTTGTTTCACTCCTCGTTGAAAAAAGAAAAAAGAACAAAATTTCGAAGTGCAATACTATCTTATCTTGTTTGGATTTGGGGCCACATGCTTATAAACCTGTCTGAATTCATTACTTATTAACCATCTCCCTTTATAGTTGTTAAATTAGTATTCAGATTATATCTACTTGGTATCTTAACTGAGGAGCTAAATCAAAGGTGTTACAAGGCCCTTCAATCTCCACCATTTCACTAGTTTTAACCCATTTTCACCTACTAGCATAAACATTTTATAAATGCATCTTCAAATCGACTAGTCACTAAATCTTACAAGAAATAATAAGTCAAGCCAAGACAATCAAGAAGCTTTAAGTTTTCATTATTAATGGCGATAACTTTTCCTCCTGTAGTGGAATTACGAACTCTTAAATGATAGTGGTAGTGGCTTTCTGTCGATTTCCTTTTCAAACCCTTGCCTGCAAGTTAGTTAAACATCATTATCTTCCGATGTTTCGCCCAACCTTTTTACTGTGGTTTGTTTATATACATACAGGACAAATATCTGTGCCATAGTTAGGTATGGAATGGCATTCACAAATGTCTTCATTGTTGCATCACTAAGAAAAAGGACAACATTTACAGAATACTTATCCTGCTTTATTCTGATTTCCTAATCAACATCAACAAATATCACATATCCCCTTGATACCCTATTAGCATTAGTTGGGTCTATCTCTCTCTCTCTCGCTCTCTCTCTCTCTCTCACCTTGTTTTAACTATTTTTGACTTTTGAAGCACTAGCTTTGGACCCTAACGCCATCAGGGCCCACATCCAACTACCCAAAATGTGCATGGTGGATCCCCAAATCTAGCCCTGCGCACGCCACATTCGGTCATCGTGGGATACACCACCAGTTCCATGACATTTGGCATGTCGCATGACTATAATATGTAAATAGCTTTGTGATATGCTATTATGAGGGGACCAATGTGGAATGTATTGGATTGCGAATTTGATGATGTGTTCGTTTAAATTTGTTTGCTTTAAAATTCTTGACCACTAGCACTTAATGTCCATAAACTTTTCCTCTGTAGAAACCAACCAATCGTCAATGGTTATTACCCGTGCGACCCTTGGTGCAACATCTTCAGTTGATTCTTCGTTTGATTCTGATTACACTTTTTCTGGACATTTATATCTACTTTATTTGCTAGTGAATTTGTACGAAAAAAGCTAAAGAAGAAAAGATTCTGATAACCCATGCAAATCAAGATAACACCCATTATCATCTATAATCTTACCCAAGATCTTGCATCTCTGACATATTATATCAATTAAATCTCTAAAGTTTTTTAATGAAGGATTTGCAATTTTTGCAGAACTTGACTTTTAGCATGAATTATAACATGATATTATTCTGTTCAGAAAACAAAACACCTTTGTATAGCTTATTGGTTTGTTTGATGACAACATATCAGTTTTAATTACTGTACTACAATTTGATAATTATAATCTTAAATTGTGTAAGATTAACTAAAATTTTCAGTTTTCTTTTGACAGTAATGCATTAACTTTCTGCATAAAATTTTGGGACAAACTAATAATAGAACAATCTAATTTAACAAAAGAATAGTTGAAGGGGAAAAAAAAAGAAAGAAAGATTTGACAAAACGTTGTGGATGATTAATAAAACACCAAATACCTCCACTTCTGAGAAATTGCAACTAGTCGGGTGTTGCCTTCAAAAAGTGGGAAATGACACAAGAAGCCACTTAAGAATAAGCATGCATTTTCTTTCTCTCTTTCGACTTCTTATACACACAAGATCTCGTTGCATGTCCACAAACTGCACTTCATTAGTTTCAAAAATGGCAGAAAAATCATTTGAAACCCTTCCCTAGAAGTTCTGAAAGTTAAAAAATTCTACTCTTTCCAATGGGCAATCCTTTGAGAAAGGTGTTCAATAGAATTTCAGGTGTTGCTTCATCTTGGGGAAGTAAAACAGCCCCCCGAGGTCGTAGAATTTTCCATAGGGATGTGGAACAGGAAGAGTTCCAGTATGCATCTACTCGTTGTCTCTCATCATATTACAGTGTTTTCGTAGCTCGCCTTGCCATCATGGTTAGTATAAAATAAGTTTCCTTTCACAGTTATATTTAGATACAAGTTGAATCATTTCAGCCTGAATTTGATTAATCATTGCTTTTTCAAACGTCTGTTTCAGGTCATGCTAGCTATTTTGATTGGGCTGCTTACAATTCTAACGTGGCATTTTACAAAACTCTATACAACAAGATCATTAAACACCTTAGCTTTCGGTCTTCGTTATGAACTTCTTCAGCGGCCTATCTTGCGGATGTGGAACATCTTGAATTCTACCTCAGAAATAACAACTGCCCAGGTCAAGTTGTCTGAATATGTAATCAGGCGGTACAGCAAATCTACCACTCAGGCAGAACAAGTTGAGGTTGATCTCTGTCTGAACAGTGTTATTAAGTGGTAATTTTTTTTTTTTTTTTAACTTTTTAGAGAAATCCCAGTTTAGTAACCTTTTTCTGTTTTTGGTTGATTTCTTGCACTCTTGACAGCTATATCAAATGATGAAAGACATAACATGGGCACTATTTGCAAGTCGTAAAGCTCTCAATTCCATAACCATAAATTATAAAAACGGGTTTGTCCAGGCATTCCATAGAGATCACAGGAGTAACAGTACATTTTACATCTACTCTGATCTTGTAAATTATTCAATCAGTGCGATTGCCAGCAAGTCTTACGACAACAAAATGCTGTCATCGCAACGAGGGTGGAATGACCAATTCATTCATGGTAATGTATCTGCAATATGGTATCGTGAACCAGTTGATCCTGTCACTGGAGAGAAGACAGGAAAGGCTCTGCCAATTCCTCCAGATGATCTTATCAATATAGCAGGCCCTTCACAAGTACCTGATGGGGTAGCTTCATGGCATGTGGCAGTAAGCAAGTACACAGATTCACAGTTGCTTTCAGCTGCACTGCCAGTGTGGGACGCTTCAAATACAAGTATAGTAGCTGTTGTAGGTGTCACCACCGCATTTTATAGTGTAGGCCAACTGATGAAAGAACTGGTTGAAGTGCATAGTGGGTACATATATTTGACCTCACAAGAGGGCTACTTACTGGCTACATCCACAAATGCTCCTCTGTTAAAAAATACAACAAACGGGCCCAAGCGTATAATGGCTATTGATTCAGAGGATCATGTGATACAAATGGGAGCTCAGTGGTTGCAGAAAGCCTATGGCAACAAGTTTCCTCCTGGTCATGTGGTTCATGTGGAAAAGGCCAATCTTGGCGGCCAGCATTATTACATTGATTCATTTTTTCTGAACCTAAAAAGATTACCTATGGTAAGTTTAAACAACATCTCATCTTTCTCTTAACATTGGAATTTAGGCATTGGATGATTGGATGCCTATTCGGACTTTCTGGTTGAGATGAAGGTAGCCGGGGATGGTCTTTTTAAGTTCCGATCAGATCATACAAATTAAATTTTTTTCACCGTTTGAAAAGACACTAACACTGGGGTAAGAATCGATGCAGGTTGGTGTCATCATCATTCCAAGAAAGTATATAATGGGGAAGGTTGACGAAAGAGCCTTGAAAACATTGGTCGTATTGATATCTGCATCTGTATGCATCCTAGTTATTGGATGTGTCTGCATTTTGATACTGACAAATGGCGTATCAAAGGAAATGAAACTCAGAGCAGAGTTGATAAGTCATCTTGAAGCAAGAAGAAGAGCCGAAGCTTCAAGCAATTATAAAAGCCAATTCCTTGCAAATATGAGGTAACCAATTGCAGTACCTAGAATCTAGAATTTTTCTCTTTCTATGATTGTTTAGTTATTTTTTGCCTCCAGGAACTGTGATTAAAAACTCATTAGCTGTGCCACTATTTTCTTTTATCAGTTAAATTTGCCCTGAAGCTTTCACTGACTCCTTGTTACACATCATGCCTGCACCTTATGGATCTATTGTATTGCAGTCATGAACTGAGGACGCCTATGGCTGCTGTTATCGGATCATTAGACATTCTCATCTGCGATGACTGTCTTACAAATGAACAGTATGCAATGGTTTCCCAGATCCGTAAATGCTCAACAGCTCTACTCCGGCTTCTCAACAATATATTGGATCTAAGCAAGGTGAGATACAAGGAGAAACCAATTTTGGAAAAGGAAATACTGAGTAAATAGAAGCTTAGAAGTTCTTAAGATCAAAGACCGTGTTTAAGTATAATAAAAACAACAGTATTCTCTGAGCAGAGTTTTCATCCATAAGTATTAAGCTGTAACTTTTAAGCAACTCCGCTTTCTACAGTGTGAATCAAATTCAAATTCAAAACTATAGGATTGAAGGTCCGTTTGATGCCTTAGTTGATGTGAAACAGAAGAAAATAAATTTTTTAAGAGTTTTAACTACCATAGTTTACCAGTTGCTACATGATTGGTTTAACCGTATTAAGTGTAGTCAGTAATGGAGTTTTTAATTGTTCACTTGTTGAAGAAAGTTGAGAGACTGGGAACAGTTTCCAGTCCAGAAAGCATAGATTATAGAACATATCTCTGATAGTGCACCTTCTGAGCACGGAAATGTTGTCCAAATCATTGTTTTCCAAATATTTCACAGGTGGAATCCGGAAAACTGGTGTTAGAAGAAGCTGAGTTTGACTTGGGACGGGAACTTGAAGGACTTGTTGACATGTTCTCTGTGCAGTGCATTGACCATAACGTGGAGACTGTTTTGGATCTCTCTGGTATGTCTCAAACCTGGGGGTGAGGGAGACTATTTTTCTAATCAACACTCATGATCTAAATCTATACTTATTCTAACCCTTTTCCTCATTTTTTTTATAAATATTTTCAGATGATATTCCAAAATTGGTAAGAGGAGACTCTGCCAGAGTTGTTCAAGTTTTTGCAAACCTAATAAGCAATTCCATCAAGTTCACAACATGTAAGATGTTTATATCGCTCATTTTCGTAACTTTATCTTTATATTGTAAGCTATTGCACACTTCACCGTTGGATTGGTAACAAGAAAAAGGCAACTATGTAAACTATTTCCTACTAAAAATCAAGAAAAATAAAAGAACGTGCTGTCAGGATTCAGGAAGGATGTTTACAAGCCTACGAGGTAATGACAATGCATCTATAGTGTTTAAATAGTTAGAATAACCAAAATAACTAACAAGCCAGATTTTTTTTCATTAATTCGGAAACGGATATTTAGATTAAAACCATAATTAGGTCACCTAAATAAGTCAAGGATTGACTGGTTCTCCATGGTTTTGAACGAGACTGAGGTCGAAGATAAAGAAAATCCTCTTCTTTTCAGGTGGATTTCTTTTAAGAGAGGGGTGCAACATAGGACCTTATGATTGAGAGTTAGTTTTCCTTGTACATTGTTATTTTGCTCTTAAGAGATCTCAACTATGTTGTCTTTCTCTAGTTAACTCACTACTCATGAGTCATGAGCAAAAGCTATCTAAATATGTTTTCCAATATCATTTTGAATTTAGAGCTCTCTAGCTTACTGCTCGAACTATTGGTAAATAATTCACATTCATGAACAAGTATATTGAATTGTTTGTATGGTTGTAGACATACAAACATCCCAGAGTTGAACCCTTTAATCAAATAAAGTGATAAAATGGAAAGTAGGAGGCTTCATTTGATTTAGACAAGCGTTTGAATTTCATTCATTCTAACATCCAGCAAAGCAAAACTTGATATATTTTTCAAACACAGAAAGAATAAGTATCACTTATAAGTAACTCAAGAGTATTTATTGATGTATAGACAGTAAAGATACGCTGTTACACTCTCTAGCAGCACTTACCTTTAGAGACAACTGGCATGATTAACTGTTTCAAATGGCTTTCAGCGGGTCATATTATCCTGCGTGGATGGTGTGAGAATCCCAATCTGTCTTGTGATCCTGGGAAGTTTTCTCGCAAGCAGAAGAAACCACTGTCTGCAATAAAGACAAAGTTGAAGCAACATGGAAACCATATGAAGATGGCCAGCAAGAGAGATGAAAAAATGATACTTTGGTTTGAAGTTGACGACACAGGCTGTGGTATGATTCTTTGGTTTTTTGAAATAGTAGGAGCTTTATGTGTATTGCTGAGGGAAACTGTTTTATTTCGAGGGAGCTTGTAACACTTTATCTTCCATGATCTGCAGGAATTGATCCAAGCAAATGGGAATCTGTCTTTGAGAGCTTTGAGCAAGCTGATCCCTCAACAACTCGAACGTAAGTAATTTAAGCAAGACCAGATTTTTATAAGCTGGTTAACTGCAAAAGATCCATGGAAAATAATCTAATTTGGAAGAATCCATTGATAGATTAAGAAATGTAATGTGGAGAGATTTTGTTCTAAGACCTTTTTCGTTTCTCAGGCATGGTGGCACGGGACTTGGCCTATGCATTGTAAGAACGCTGGTAAGGCAAAACCATTATACACGTGAAATTACATCAGACTGAAACCTTGTGGACTAACAAGAAGAAATTCTTAAGAACAAGGAAAAACTTTTATCATCAACTGCACAAAATGATGAATTGCATCTTTCCTTCGCTCATACTGTCGATGACAGGTTAACAAGATGGGTGGAGAAATCAAGGTTGTAAAAAAGAATGGTCCAGGAACTCTAATGAGACTATTCTTGCTCCTTAGTACTCCTGCAGATGGCACAGAACAACACGATCAAATGGATTTTGCAAAGCATAGTGTAGCGGTGAGTAAAATTTTACTCATTGGAGCTGCAAACTATTTTTCCCTTTATTTTTGTTGGTCAGCCTCTAATTTTAATTTTCATTTTGCGTAAACCAAAAACAAAATGATCTTGGGGCTCAATATTACAGCTTTTTCTCACCTCCAGGACAGTTTTTTGAGAGAGCATTTTACTTGTCATCTTTATCCAGATAGGCATTGTGAGCTTGCCTAGGTGTCAGCGTTGTGGTTGCCAATTCTTTTATGGTTAGAAGTTAGATGTTAGAAGATAGAATTTATTGTCAGGTGTGCAGAAAGCAGCCTAAGGTAAAGCAATGATAATGGCTAACATATTTAAATCATGAATGCAGGTGATCCTTGCCCTACATGGCAGCATGGGTAGTTCGATTATGTCCCATTGGCTGTCAAGAAATGGAGTACCCACTTTGGAAGCATCTGAATGGAATGAACTGACACAACTCCTTCATGAACTGTTTCATGCCAGAACACGTAATTGTGGTTTCGACACTCATTATTCACTAAGTGAACCTCTGAGATCTAAAGTACACAGCCTACGAGACATGAGGAACCCAGTTTACATCATAGTTGTTGATCTGGGGCTCCTTGACTTGAGCACCGATATATGGAAAGAACAGCTGAATTTTCTTGACAAATTCTCAGGCCAAGTGAAATTTGCATGGATGCTAAATCATGATACATCCAATGCTATTAAGATGGAGCTCCGCAGGAAAGGACATATATTGATGGTTAATAAGCCACTGTACAGGGCAAAAATGCTTCATATTTTGGAAGCTGTCATAAAGGAAAGATGTGTTGAACTTCAAAAGAGAAGTTCAAATGGAACAAGAGTTACAGCAAAAGCAAGTGATTCTCATGAATGTCTCGAAATTGATTCAACTCATTTTGAGACTTGCAGCTCTGATGGCTCGGATATTTCTGTAAAGCATGGTGCTAACTCTGTAAGTTCTGTGCTTACTGGAGGGCAACCAAGTGAAGGAACTGTAAAATCCAGTCCATCGAATTGCCAGACAGTTAAGAACTGCCTAGTTGAATTCAAACATTCTGGTTCAGAAGTGAACAAGTTAACGGCGGAAGAAGATCCATGTAATGCCAGGCCTAAGTTACATGACACTGAAGATGCCAAATGTGAAATTTTCAATACTTCAAAACAATCATCGGTCAGTAGCAGCTGTAAAGATAGAGATAATTCATATACAAGTAAGGCAGCAAATGGACAGAAATGTCTTGAAGGCCTACGGATACTGCTTGCAGAAGATACACCTGTTCTCCAAAGAGTACCAGCCATCATGCTGGAAAAAATGGGAGCTACAGTAATTGCTGTTGGGGATGGCATGCAGGCAGTAGATGCCCTCAACTGCGCACTTGGTGGAGAAGCGAACAGAGGTGACTCCTCGTTGCAAGAAAGAAGGAACAGATTGCATACAGGAATTTGTGATTCTCCTCCATATGATTTGATTTTAATGGATTGCCAAGTAAGAAACCACTTAGAAGATAATGCATAACAACATTGCTACATATCAAATGAGAAAAATCAGAAACTGAAGCATTGTTTGGTTTGAGAGAAACGCCAACTGAATAATGCTTCTGATCTGCCTATACCATTTAACCATATTTGCCCAATTTTATTATGTTGACTTTTTCTGTTTTCATGCTAAAACAGATGCCAAAGATGGATGGATATGAAGCAACAAAAGCAATCAGGAAATCAGAAGCAGGAACTGGTTGGCACATTCCCATTGTTGCCTTGACAGCCCATGCAATGTCATCAGATGAAGCAAAATGCTTGGAGGTGGGCATGGATGCTTATCTAACAAAGCCAGTTGACTACAAGTTGATGGTGTCCACCATTCTTTCACTCACTAAAAGATCTGCCTAAATTTTCCTGCCGATCCAAAGCTCCAACCTAAGGAAACTGTCTTAGGCGGCTTCAGATGTAATGATGGATGCTAGCTTCTTGGAGAGGAGTATAGCCAATTTTCCTGTCTTAAAAAATAGTGATTTATCTGCCGATGAATAGTCTAAAGCTTGGGTAGTTTCTTTGGTTAATGTAATAAGTCAATACGTATGTAGCCCAAACCACAAGCTAC
>JBBYHK010000004.1:3255865-3266173 GCA_038382065.1 Adansonia grandidieri
TTTTTTTTTTTTTTTGAGAAAAGATTTTAAGTTGAAAATTGGAAATTAATTGCAATCACAACTCCCCCAATGTTGTTTCTATTATTACAATGATTTACACGTTGAGAGTGCTACACTTTATTAACGGGACCAGACAACTCATGTTTTCCGTGGTTTGAAAATTTGAACAAAGCAAAAAGGAAAATTCTTTTGATATAATATTTTAAAAAATATATAATTATGAATTATCCTTTTCTTTAATTTAGTAAAAATAATATATTAAATATAAATTTTTTATATAATAATAAATAATAAATTTTAGTGATGTTAATACTCTTAAATAAAATATCAAATGAGTAGATACTTAAAATGAAATGTACGTCGAACAAATTTTTAAAAGAGCGTGTTCACAAAAATTTTGATACCTAGTGACTTTCACACGTACGTTTAAGTGAATTCGAATTAGAGTTCTCTTTAGATGTATTTAGTGTTAAAATTGACATAAATTCGAGGTTAAAAATTATTCTTTTTGTAATAAATATTAAATAGATATATTTTTTTTAATCTTTTAGTTCAAAAATTAGATTTCATATTCAAATCGAGAAATCAAATTTTTTGTGTGATTTTTCAATTTGAAATCGTAGTTTAGAGGTCAAATAATTTCATTATGCTCGCTATTTTAATTTTTTCTTATTTGGTATGTATTTTTTTATTATGGATTTATTTAATTTGTGCTTGTAATCACTAATTAAAATTTATTTAATTATTAGTTTAAGAAAATATTTTACACTTATTTTATTATTTCTATTGAAAATTGTTAATTAATATGTATTTCTATAAAATATCACCTTAATTAATTTCATTATACATAACTTAATATTCCCTTTAATCAAAGCATTTTCTTACCATAATATTAAATATTTTTTTGTTCTAAGATACTTCGATATTTAATAATCATATTGGACTCGATTATTTCAAAGTTGAGTCGAGTTAGATTTTAAACAAAAAAAACTCTCTCGATATTTATTTTTTCTATATATAAAATTTAAAATTTATTTATGAGATACCAAATTTTTTACTTCTCCACCTAACAGATGTTGATAAATACATAAAACTTTTAAATTATATTTTTTATTGTACTTTTAATATATATATATTAATAATGATATTAAATCGGCCTAAATAAAAAAAAAAGACATAAAAAAGTATACAAAATTTGAGGTTAAAATGTAAATTTAAAAATTAAAAAAAAATTCCAGATGAGTGGGTCACAAGCTTTTTATTCCTTTTATCTCTTGGCACTTACAGCCGACTAACCACGTGGTGCTTCAGGGCTGCAAAGATTAGAGAATCAAACACACAACTCCAACCCAGATTTCCCCACCTCGATGCCCAAGCAGTTGAGCCGCGTTTGCCTCAACTTCAGCAACTTCATATTATTTTTATATATTTTACGTATAAAAATAAATTTAAAATATTTTATATTAATATTATATTTATATTATATGAAAATATATATTATAATTAATAAATAGTACAAGAGTTTGAGCTACCAAACCAATCAACAACCGCGCCCTTTCCCACCTCCAATCTTTGGAAGACAACTTTTTGACAGGGTTTAAAGCGTTTTTCTCCAAACAATGCCTTCTGACATCCCTTCCCAATTCATTTCGATGTGCCCACTACCAACAGCTCCGCCACTTGCTAGCCCCCAATCCCATCGCTAGGGTTTTCAATTTTTTTCAATTTATTGTTTTGGGTTTAACGTCAGAGAAAATATATAACTAAAAAAAAAAAAAACTCTTCCCAGAAAATGATATACTATAGTTTTTTTAACTTATGATTTTTTTTTTAATTTTTTTCATGGAAGATTGTCAACAAGTAGAATCCACCACGGTTCTGTACAAGCCTTGTTTACAAGCCAACGTCGTTGGTGGCGATGTTGGTAAAAATAGTAATAGTTTGAATCGTGATTCTCCACAAGGAGTTGAGCTCATGAGCGTCGATCAATGCCAGAAGATTCCGAAGATGGACGATTCGCAGCTCGTTGGAAACGCAGACGTGACGGTTCCAGGAGATAGTGATGCTACGGTGGAGACGGGGGCAGGGAATGGAGTCAAAGCTGTTGAGATGAAAAGCGCAGAGAAGCGGAGGCGGGGAAGGCCGCCGAGGAATCAGGCGAGGATCATGTCGTCATCGGCGCCACCGCCTCGAAGGAACAAGAAGGATGAAGATGAAGAAGAAGTTTGTTTTATATGCTTCGATGGCGGGAGTCTCGTGCTTTGTGATCGCCGGTGAGTTTCAAAATTTTTTTTCTACAAGAGTCTGATGACCGATTGTTGCAGAAGCTAAACCAAAATTCAAATAACTCCTTACCATATGTCTGTGTGTGTATCTATTTATATTCTAAATTTATCACTAATTTTTCAAACCAGTGTTCCGATTATATATATATATTTTTAAAAAATTTTGAACTGAATTTACTATTCAAATTTCGAACCAATTAAAAAATATTGGATAAAAATTTTATTGAAGACTGTTTTATAATTTAAAAAATAAGAAATAAATGATTGGAAAGCGGAAAATAAATTCCAAAACGACTTGAAAGAGCATAATGTGACAGTTGATTTAATAAAAAAATAAAATGATAAAAAAGAATAAATAAAATAAAAAATTCGAATTAGTTTCATAGTTGTTTTTTTTTCCTTATTATCATACTGTTTTGAAAAATTATTTTTTTAAACGGTAAAAGAATTTCAAATATATTTATTTATATTTTATTTTAAAATAAAAATATGTATTTTTTTTAACGATTGATTTGTTTATACGTTTTTCTTATTTCAATTTTAAAATGCTAAAAGAATCAATCCAAGAAAGTTCTCATAATTCATTGAAGGATTGTGTAATAAGTATTTTTTTATCATAGTACCTTTGATTTGAAAGCTCTTGTTATTTTTAAAATTTTAATGTTGTCATAGTGATAGTTTTGTTTTGTTTTATGAACAGTACCTTTTGTTACTCTATAGTTTGCATATACGCACACGCGTATTTTTTTATTATTAATAAATATCATAGGAAATGCCTTATGAGAAAAATATAGTATATTAATTGCCCCAAATAATCAATGTCAAGACCCGCCACTGGTTTGTATCTTCTTTCTCTTTTCTGTTTGGTTGATCAGAAAATGTAGGAAATTGGCCAACATTAAGGTTAAAACTACATTTATTGTTTGCTTGAACTTCAAAGATTTGCTAAGTTAGGCTGAAAATTTATTAACCTTTTGCTCAACTGATATGAGCTTTTTGTTTAGGGAAATTTGAACTGGATTTAATTTCAGTTAAATGCGGATGTACTATGCTGATGCCTATGCCGCTGTTCATTCTTTATAGACCAGGCAATTCGTATATTCATGTCATATTCATATATTTTGTCGTGTCATAATCATGTTTGAGGTTTTTTTTTTTTAATATTTATACCGATTTTGGCAGTTTATAATTCATATTATCTAAATTTTGAAAATGTATTCGTGTCGTGTCGTGTCATTTTTTTTGACTTTATGCGTGTCATATTCATGTAATCAAGTCAAATATTACAAGTCTAATTCTTTATTTTATGGTACTAATAATTCATTTAGTGCAATTCATTATCTTCTTGTTTAGGCAACAAAATGGTTGTTTATTTTTAATCTTCTTTTCTTTAGTTTGGCTTATATATTAATTTTTCTTTCGCATTTCTGCTGTTTACTTGGTTAATTATATGAGATTTTACGTGTCAGGGGCTGTCCTAAGGCATACCATCCAGCCTGTATCAAAAGGGATGAGGCATTCTTTAAATCAAAGGCAAAATGGTACTGTGGTATGTTGCATTTTAGTTAGTTTTGATAAATATTTGTCACTTTTATTTCAGTTGAATTAATATATAAGTTCTGGAAGTGTTGAAGCTTGTGTTATTGTTATCTAGATTCATGCTCTTCTTTCCTTGCTTCACAGTTAATTAACCATTGTTCTGTCATGCTGTCATTGGTTTGGATTCTTTGTTCTCGAGTGGTTCTTGGATCACTATATCTATCTCAATTATGATATTATGTCATATTGTTAATCTCGATCATAATATCATACTTTCTCCACATGCATAGCGAATGGTAACTTCCATGTCTGTTCATTGACTTGGACTCTTGCTTCTTGATTAGTTACTGTCTAACATTTTTATATGACTTATTTGTAAGTTTCAATGATTAACTTGTTGTTTCATTAATTTTCTGGTGTTCTATTTGTTGTACGTTTCAGGGTGGCATATATGTAGCACTTGTCAGAAGGCTTCTTATTATATGTGCTATACTTGTACATATTCCTTATGCAAGAATTGCACTAAAGATGCTGATTACGTGAATGTAAGAGGAAATAAAGGATTTTGTGGAACGTGCATGAGAACTATAATGCTGATCGAAAACAGCACATTAGGAAATAAGGAAATGGTATGATTAACTATGCCTTTTACAATTGATTCCTGTCCACTGGTTGTGCTTCCTTGTTTGGTAACTATTATAATTGGTATGCTCATATTATTGAAGAGTAGAGAGCTTTTGTCTACCATAAAGGCCTTTTAATTTTACGGTGCAGGTTCAAGTGGATTTTGATGACAAAACTAGTTGGGAGTATCTCTTCAAATTGTACTGGGTTTTCTTGAAAGAGAAGCTATCTTTAAGTTTAGATGAGCTTACTAAAGCTAAAAATCCCTGGAAAGAAATTGCTACTGTGGGTCCTAAGGTAGATTTATCGGGTGAACTTAGTAATGGTAGTAACGCTAAAGGTGGTAACAGGGAAAAGTCTTTTCGAGACCTAGGAGCAAGTTTTTCCAAGAGAAGAAAAACGATGAAGCAACAAAAGTTCTTGAACAAAGTTGAATCTCTAGAAGCAGTAAGAATGGGTGTTACGAAAGGGATGCCTTTGCCTGAGGGCACAAATTGGGCGACAAAGGAGCTTCTTGAATTTGTGGCACACATGAAAAATGGTGATATATCTGTGATCTCGCGTTTTGATGTTCAGGAACTTTTGCTCGAGTACATAACCAGAAGCAATCTTCGTGATCCATGCCAGAAATCTTACATTGTCTGTGATTCAAGGCTAATAAAATTGTTTGGAAAAGCAAAGGTAGGCCACATTGAAATGCTTAAGCTTCTTGAATCACACTTTCTCATCCAAGATCATTCGAGGCCCATTGATACCATTAGAGGTGGAATTACTGAAGCTGTTGCTACCCAAGTGGCTGTTGATTGGAACAAAGATGGTCAACCCATAATTGCTGATGAGAAGAGTTGTAAAACTAGTAAAAAGGTTGATGAGAAAGGACAAAAGGCTTATCCTGATGTACACAGTGATCCAAATATGAATCTATTTCACAAGTCTGAGGAAGTTACTGGAGAATCGGATGAGATCAAAAAAGGTAGCATGGACTCTCAGATTTTTTTAACTTTTTTTTTGGTTGTTTTCACTATATTTTTCATAAACTTTTGGTATTGGCCTTGTTATGTAGGCAGGTATATCGGTAAGTGTGTATGTCTATGTATTTTGTATGCTTGTATGCATTTTTATGTATCATTGGTGCTAATTAGACTGTTGTGCGTGTAGAGAACAACATGAGACCAAACAGTTCTGTCTTTGGTACGAAGGAAAAGGATCCTGCCTCTCCACTGAAGGGAGGTGATGTCTTGAGTGATATAAGAAGCAGAGAAACTAGCATACCACTGCATTCTACAGGAATGGAGCTATCGGTAAATAATATTGAGACAGAGTATATATGGCACTATCAAGACCCACATGGGAAAATTCAAGGGCCATTTCCTATGGCAATGTTACTTAGATGGAGCATGAGTGGTCATTTCCCTCCTGATTTGAGAATATGGAGAGCAAGTGAAACACAAGATGACTCCATTCTCTTAGCTGATGCTTTGGATGGGCAGTATAGCCAAGCACATAAGTTGCTTCATAAGAGCTGCGTACCAACTGAGGATGTAAGGATTGCCTCTGATGATGGATGTCAGAAAACGGATGGTGATGCTAGGGAGAGTAAGGATCTGAATGTGAATCGGATGGAAAACAAACAGGTTGAGGGGCGCTTGAAGTCAATGCAAAATGATACAAGTGGTCAATGTTTTGGTAACAATGAATCTGTGAAAAGCAAAGAATTGGGCTCTCAGTCTTCTCCTTTTACTGCCTCTGTAGATATTGTCAATTCCAATGCAGTACAGATGGGTCCTTTACCACACTGGGACTCCGTGAAGGGTGATAATTACTTCCCTGGCCAGCCCCAAGTGAGTAGTTCACTTCGCACATCTACAGAATCTGGGAAACCATGTGACACTCAGTCTCATCAAGTTAGCAAAGGTCATGGGGTTGAAAGATGGGACTGTGGTTCAATCGACATGAACGAGAATTTGAACAAGACCTCTGAAGATGAAATTAATTCTGGAAATGTGAAGCAAGATGATAGTGATGGAAAATCAGGGAAATCTTGTGGGCGAAGGGGGAGATCTTCACTTTTAAATGATGCTTCAAATGGATGGGATTTGAATTCTGGTCTTATTTCTCTGGCTACGGCTCTTGAAGCATCAGAGCACAGTCAGGATATTGATTTCCCAAATTTTCCTACCTCAACATCAAAGTTGAACCACAAAGACTCAAGAGGTCAGGCTACTACAAACCAGCAGCTTCTTTCTTCAAATGTTTCTCGTCAGGATTCGGGTCCTAGTTGGGGTAGCTCTTCTAGCGTAGCGGGTTATGGATCACAGCTTCCTGAAGCAACTGGTGAATGGGGTGGGTATTCCTCCACTGCTACGAAACCTTCTGCAGAGGAATGGAACTTGGATCTTGTGCATGAGCCTTCTCTGAAACCAACTGACGTAGTAAGTAACCATTCTGCCACACAAACTTCAGGAAATGGCCAATTGAAACATTTTTCTTCCACAGATCCTGCAAATAATGCATCTGGTTGGGATTCAATTGTTCCCGAACCCAATGACTATACATTGGGTGATAAATCAGTTTCAGATCTCTTGGCTGAAGTTGAAGCGATGGAGTCTCTTAATGGCTTGGCTTCACCTGCTTCGATGTTGCGTTGTGATGGAGAGTTGGCTCAAGGTTCTGAACATAATTGTTTTAGCCCTTTAGGAGGACTGAGCCCTGCACCTGATCCAGGAAAAAGTGATGCTTTGAGCTCCACAAATGATCTACAAATATCTTCTCAGTCAACTGTGACCACCAATGAGCCATTTGGGGTATCTAAGTCTGAAGCTCTTGATGCTCGTAAGAGTTCTGATGGGCATTCTTCCACGAGTCTCGAACGAGATGAAGATACAAGGTCCAGCAATTTCTCAGTTAAACAATATGAAGCTGGTTCAGAAATGCAGCCTCCTGCACCACCAGTAACAACTTGGGGCATGGCTTCTGTGGATACTGCTTGGAGAGCAGGCCCAGAAACTGCAGGCACCAATTTGGTAGCAGTTCAAGGAAATGCAAATATTAATTGGGAAGGTTTAGGTCAAGGAACTACAAGTTTTAATAGGGGAACAGATCATGGAACATTCCAGGAAACTGGCAGCATCAATTCAAGCACTTCTGCAGGGAATCCGCCCTATTGGGGAAGCCAACAGAGGTATGTTGGTCCAAGGGACCGGGATTTTCAGGGAAAAGATTCAAATTTTGGTAGGGGCAGGTACTTTTGTAATCGGCAGTCATCATATGGTGGTTCAAATGGAGTTGGTTCTTTCGGACAACCGCCCAAAGGGCAGCGGGTTTGTAAATATTATGAAAGTGGGTATTGCAAGAAGGGAGTGTCATGTAGTTATTGGCACCGTTGATTAGTCAACCACAGCAATCGTGTGCAATTCATTCTGTACTCATTATTTGTATGTCTGTTAGTTAATTCTGCCAAATTAACCTGTAAGCTATGACTGTTATTGTATCATTCAAGACAGGCACAATAATAATATATCAGTTCCATTCTCAGGATATAATTCCTTACCTGTTGCAGAGTTAGCTAGCACCTTCCATTATTGGTTGCTGCTGCATCTTTCTCCTTTAATGGCATTATGGCCATCATCATCTTTCCTCTCTGGTATGGTCCTTCTCCTTTCATATCAAATCTCAATTGCCTCATTGTCAAGGCCTAGCGGTAACTCTCTTTCACTGAAATTTTCACTTTCTAATTACATGCCTGTTTGTTTAAGCATCCATATTAAAATAGGTACTTGATTTGCTACTCACGGTTGGTTGGAGTTCGAACTGTGTTATATGCAGTTTTTACGTAAATTGAAGCATGAATTTCGTTACAATTATTTACAGAAGTCAATTGGAATACTGGGTAATTTGGTTGTGGCTTAATTTCCAAGGGACAATTCATCTCTTTGGGCACTTTAGATGGACTTCTTATTGATTCTACTTCTCATCGTTTTATGATTATCGCAAACTGACATTACAATGGTTTCAGCATCTGCAGCATTTAATAACTGCTATTGCTGACACTGCTTCTGCTCCTGCTCAAGGGAGGTAATGAAAATTTTAATTGTTTTAGTTTTCAAGAAGGTTCATGCTATGAGTCATGACTTTAATTTTAGGCAAGGTCTCTACGAAATATTTTATTGATTTATGCATGTTAGCAACGGGCTTGCTGTTGTCATGATTGGAATAAAGAGAGTTCGAAATTGTGTGTCTTCAATTATTTGTGCCTTAGGCATCATCTGAACTCCCCACTCCTGCTACTGCTTGCCCTTTTTTGGATACTGCTTAGTTCTTTCCCACAAGAAATCCATGGTCTTGTTATGCCTCCAACTGCTTACGTTTCATGGTTCGCATCAGCCTGTAAGATATTTTCTATATAGATCCAATGAGCTTCATGGTTTTGTCTACAGTAGATATCTCACAAATTGAAGATGGTGTGAACTCCTGTAGACCCGGTCAAACTCTAGTCTATTGTTGGTCAAACTCTAGTATAGTATACTACTGATAGAATTCATGGCTTTTCTCTAGGACCATGACATTAATCGTCTACCTGCAAGAAGCCTAATGACCCCCAACTATGGTTTTTTTCCCCCCCTTAATTGGAGATAAAGGATTAGTGATATTAGACAAGACATTGAAAAGTAACTAAAACATGAAACAAGAAGTATGCACCAACCATTGAACCACATGTTGGGATTGCGCTTCCAATTTTGGTTACCACCATCCTTTTGCATTAGTTTTCAACTTTCAACACCTCAGTGCAGAAGATAAGGGTGAAGAATTGTTTAGCCTTTGAAGAATCAAATCACTTCCTATTACCATAGCTTTTCTTTGAAATCATAAAATGATATGATATTATCACCAGGACCACGTGGATTAGCATAGAGAGTTGTTGGCTTGTCAAGACATTGAACTAGTTTTTTTTTTTTTTTTTCCCCTCATGATTTATTATTATACATGCATTTGATTAATTCGGTTAAATGGAATGATCTATTTGCAAAATTCTTTCTTTTTAAATTACAAAAGATAGATATTGCTACATATAGAAGTTCAACAAAATCATGCATCATTTTCTGTTCGAAATTCTGCCTTTGGGCCTGAAGGTTCTTTCTATTTTTTTTTTCTTTTGGTCATTTGATTTTTCCATAAGAAAATATTCTGTTCTTTCAAGTTTGATCTGCCAAATACAAATATATGTTTTACCCTTATCGATCATATTGAATTTATTATGATTTCAAATATAATAAATATTATTATGATCAATTAAAATAAATATGATTTGAATAAAATAAATAATATTATGATTAATTAAAGTAAATATAAACCGTCAATATTAGTAGCGAAAAAAATTAAAATCTCAAAAAATCAAGGACCATAGCTGTTTAAATGACTAATTCTCTGCTTCTGTTTGTCCACTTTGTCAGCTTTCTTCCGTGTTTGTATTATTGTTCAGTGACAATAGAAAGGGGGGCCTCAGCTTCACTCACATTTGCCGTCAAGCAGAATCCTTGTTTTATCCCTCGCATGATTCACACCTCAACATATTCCCCATAACATCACCACCAACTCAGTCTGCCCCACCCCTTTTTTAAGATGAGATTGAAACACCGTAATTTGAAGATAAAAAAATAAATTATAAATATTAATATTTAAATTTAAATTTAAATTTTTTTTAAAAAAAATTAATTTCATAAATAATTGGATAAGCTATTAATTTTTGATTTTGAACTCTTTTTTATACGTTTGATCAACTTTTACGTTGGTACTACGGAATTAAGCCATCATCAATTTCACGTGATATAATAATAATAATAATAATAATAATAATAATAAT
>JBBYHK010000004.1:3362417-3377549 GCA_038382065.1 Adansonia grandidieri
ATTTTAAGCAGAAAAGATATTAAATTTGCAATGCCTCTTTCCCTTTTCCTCTTTACCAAGGTTAAACTTGGATTAAGCAAAGACAAAATAGTAAGAAGGGATAAGGATGAAACTAGCAAAAGAGGGAAAGGGAGATTATCTAAGCAGCTAACAGCTTAAGTTAATTGAGTTGTACTTTTTATTATTAGTTTTTTTTTTTTTAGCACAAAGAAGATCCCAACCTCAAGATAGGGTCGGAAAAGATTATAAATATCGAGTTTTGAACTTTAAATTTATTTAATATCGTATCTTAAAGATTATAGATGATTACATGAATGAATAAAATGAATTAAACTTTCTACTGTTGTTTTGATAAAACAATAGTTCTTTTTTATTTTTTATCGAAGAAAAAAATATTTAAAAGACAATTAGGTAGGATAAGAAAACTATTGCAAATGTTAGAGATAGAGAAAATATTATTATTGTTAAAAAGAAAGTTAAGGATAAAGGAAATATCATAAATGCTAAATCTTGAATTATAAACTTATTAAATTTTACATCTTAAGAATGACATATTACATAAATCAAATAGACTAAGCTTTTAATTATTGTTTTTCATACAATAATGATACTTTTTATTATTGTTTAACGAAGAAACAGAAATATTTGAAAGAAAGCTAGGCTGAGGAAAATGTATTGCACATGGCTAGGGAGGGGAATCCTTTGTATGCTTTTGATGAGTTGTTTATTAATTTAAAAAACCCATTTTTTGTGTAAATAATGAAGTGCTTACATTAATGGCTGTCATTTTTATCCCGACACTTCCATCTCTTGTTTCCCATCTTCCAACTTTCAATTAGATGCTAAACCAGCTATTGGCAATTAGATCTTCCCCTTTAATTGAGGAAATTTTTAGTTATAATAATCCCTAGACATCTAAGCATCTTATATTTTACAATATTTCTCAAACAAAAACAATCCCCACTTTCAAAACTTTGAAGAGAATATACAGTGGTCCATTCCACCTGATCTCCATATTTGCTCATACAAGTATTTTCCCAGGCTTAAATGTATTAATTTCCATCAATATTTTACTGTAACACTGCTAGATCAACAGCATATTCTCTTTGTTTTGAACAAATTTTATAGTATTTAGTCATCTTTTGTTGCGAAAAAAGACATGACCCAGACTTTGTTTTACATCAAATCCGGGGACCTATGGTGACATATATTGCACCGGGATTAATGAAAACCTAGCAAGCTAGATATCTTTTTCCCCCTATCTGTCAAATAATCAATAGTTTCACATGATAGATACGAATATTTGGACCCCTTTTTCCCTCGTAAATCTCTGAAAAAACCCCATTGTTTTTTGTGCTACATTTCATCTCTCCAATGTTTCAAGAAGGCCCCTAAGGCTCGATCCTCCTCCACTTCCTCCATTCTTCGGTGCAGTAACAGTCTCGGATTTAAATAATGATCTTAGTATGATATTTAGAATGATAATAAATGTTAAAATTTTAATTTTAATTTTATGAAATATTATTTTTTAATAATAAATACATAAATTTTTAATTTTTAATTATTAATAATTATTATAATTGATTCTAATAATAATTATTAATTTTTTGATTACGATAAAACTTGCACTTTCTATAGCAATTTAAATTTTCAATAATAAAAGTTGTATGATAGGAGACTGTGTGTCTCTCGATTAGTGTGAGTGCTTATCAATGTCAATTTACCAATCAGGTTGTATTGTTATCTTCTCCATTTCCGAGTCAATTTTGTTTGTGTTGTATATGCCACACACAGTATTCTTCCATGTTTCCTTCCACCCATACTAGAAATCCCCTTCACGACTTGTCCTTTAAGTTCGTGCATAGCTAGCTCATTTCAATGCACACAATTAAATAAACAAATTCAGGGGTCCTTGAATTACGCCTTAATTTAAGCCATTATCTAGGAGGATTATGACTTTAACTCTACGATATAGTAATTAAACTTGTAATCAAATTGTTCAAGACATTTAATTTATTTAATATCTAACATTGGTTAAGATGGCATTGGGTTCGAGGCAATATAAGGGTGTATGTGACACGTGAAAACCAAAAAGAACGGAAAAATTATGCTCATATGTGCAAGTAGACTTGTCAATTATGTAAGTCGGGTTAATTTTTGGTAAGTCAATTTAAGTTAGATTAATTGGAGTTTTTAAATTTTGAGGTCATTTTCGGGTTTAGTCATGTCAATTTCCAGTCATTTTAGGTTTAATTTATTTCGACTTTGGGTTAATCAAGTTTAGTACTTGGATTAATCGAGTTTAAGTCATTTTAGATTTTGATCATTTTAGATTTAAGTTTAATACTTAAGTTAATCGAGTTTGGGATACTCAGGTTTAACACTTAGGTTTATTAGGTTCGGTCATTTTAAGTTTTGGTCATTTCAGGTAAGTATTTTAGGTTCAGATCATTTTAGATCTCGATCATTTCAGGTTTGGGTTATTTTTAGGTTCGAATTGTTAACTTTTTCAAGTAAAATTCAATTGGATCATGTTTGGGTTTGAACAAATTAGTCAATTTTTTTGAGTTTGAGTCAAAATTGAAAGGTCTAGATGTAAGACTAGGGTTGAACACTTAGATGCTAGACAAGGGCAAATCTTCATGGTAGCTTGGGCCAGGGTCTCCCATGAGTCTTTTAAAATTTTTACTATGTACATATTAATATTAAATAAATTTAAATTGAATCAATAATATTAAAATTGTTAATTTTATATTTTAATTTATAATTTAATTTTATAAATTAATATAATTTAAGAATTAAAATCAGTGTATTATTTTTTATTTTTGAACCTATCAATTATTACTTATAAATTTTTAAAATTAAGATACTCGATATTAGTTTTAGATTACAACAATGCGAACTTACAAAAAAGCCAAATTAACTTCAATGTTATAAGATATTTAAAGGTTTAGCTGTACAAATTACTTTCATTACTCATTATTATCGTTAAAAGACTATAATTAAAATATTGTGTTTAGATTAACCCACCACTTATACCCACCACTACCCATTTATATATATTACCTTTTTTTTTTAATTTGAACACATTAAAATATACATTTTTTTTTTTTTTAGAAATGTATGATATAACAAATTAAGTATACTTTTGCTATCCTAAAATTTTTTATAAAGATTTGCCATCGCCTCTAGAACAGGCAATTATGCTAGTTGGACCAAATGGATAATGGCATAGTTCCCAAATATAAAAGGCATGGGATAAGCCTAAAGTTCCAGAGCTCACTTTCATCATCTTCTACATTGCTCTACATTGCTTTCTCGTGCTCCTTATCCTTAGAATTCTTATCGATTGGAGCATCGAATTGCGTTCCGTAGTATTAACTCCCACGTTTTTCTAATTTCTTCTGCATTATAGGACCTTACACAACCTCTTGACCTTCGTCTTTCCAGGAAGCTCTTCGTCACTCTCAGAGACCATAAAAAAAAAGTAATCGGTCAATTAATGAAAACCCTAAGCTCATATCTTATCTATTGGTGAAAAAAGATGTTAGTCAAATACCTAAAATGAAATCCATAGAGAAAGAGTAGCTAGCTAGGGTTTAACCTTTCCTATTGGAAGGCAAACACTTAGCTTGTCACTTTCACTTTCTTTAAAGTCCAAACAAAACACATAAGATAAAGTCGGATTATATTCCCCCATATTTGAACGCAACAAATCTTTCCAACAGCTAGGTTTGTATCTTTTCGAGGGGCATTAAATAATAATCAAAGATTCTGCAATACTCAATTAACTCCTTAATTAAATCCCATAATTTATGATAAAACATTGAAAATGAATTCGTACAAAAGAAACGTGGATGGCCAGGACAAGTGGAGTTGTGGCAGAGTTTGATCCATACAGTAAATATTGTTATTTCATCTGCCCTTTCCAAATATAAAAAATACATATAAGTAAAGTACATACAATATAAATATATAAATATTTTTAATTTATATAATATAATTATTGATTTAATAAAATTTATATAAATATAAAATATATTAAATATGATTATAATATAATAAAATATATATATATATATGATGTAATATAAATATATAAATTATTAAATTTAATTTTTTTTGAATTCCAAGCTGTCTCTGTTGCCCTTGGTCCAGCTGCAATGCATGCCCCTCTCTTTGCCTTGGCACATGGTAACCCATTATGATGTTTTCTCTCATTGGTTTTTGGATTTTGATTACTATTACAATTTGGCCTTTGTTTGATCTTTTTGTTAATACGTGTTGGCCAAGGGTGTGGCTGGTGTGACTGTGGGATAGGGTACGGATTCTGGCCAGCTGAGCTAAAGGGCTGCCTTTGGTAGATTGCTCTATCAGATGTCCTAGATCCGAAGACAATGGTGTATGGGAAACTCTTTTTTTTTTTTTTTTTTTTTTTTCAGAATTTTGCATCACTTTTGGTGGCCCCTGCGACAATTGCATTGCCACCTTGCTTCCACTAGGAGGAGGCCGCCATGGCTTTCAATTCATTTTCCCCACTATTTCCCCAGTTTTCACCCTTTTGATAAGAAATTTATCCGTTACGGTTTTGATAATTAGATGTAATTTTCAATATGTTGATGTTTTTAAGGAGATGAAGCTGGTGAATTCAGAATATAACTGACTTAGATGTCGAAGCATATTTTAAAATTCAAATTTTAATATTTTTTTTTCTTTCGTGCTCGACAAATCTAGTTTTACTGCTTTTTGCAGCTCTCCCAAATCCTAAGCTATTACTTCCTAAGTTTATATGTGTAGTCGTACAAGTTAGATCTTAAACAAAGTCGGATTGATGTTATTTGGATTAATAATAACAATAATAATAATAAATTATTTAAATTTAATTATAAAAATAAAATTATTAATATAAAAATAATATTCTGATATTATTATGAATAATAAAATAAATTTTAAAATCGATCCAAATTTAAATTAAAAAAACTTCAAAATCAATATGTCAAGACTTAACCCGACCCATAAATATATATATACAGAGAGAGACATAGACACGCACATATATAACTTATTTGATTTCAGACATTTTGTAAAGTGTGAAACCAAACGCATTGTTTGGCGCCTGCTTCGTTAGTGTGAAAAAAGACGTTGGAATGCTTAAAATTGGATGGAGTCGTCTGTTGGCGGATCAAAACATCACGCAAAGGGGATGAGAACTTTTACCAAACAATCAAAGAAAATATAAAAAAGGCTCCTTCTCGAGGAGAGTCCAATGAAAAAGACATTATTTTATAGCAGCATTGCACCAAACTTGTTGTGTATTTTAGACCCATCTACTCAAGTTTTACTCTATTTTATAGTATTAATCATAACTATATATATATATGTATATATATTGTTTACCTTTTGCTAATGAATGATTAATGTTTGATATCAATAGACCTATTTAAGGATCGAGCAATCTGGTTGGTCTAAATTGGCTCAAGCTTTGATTTACATTTTCTTGATTCAAACAAAATTATTATTTAATTAATAAAAAATATTTTTATTTAAATTTAATTAAAAAATATATAAATGTTTAGTATAAAAATAAATTTTTAATATATTTTAAACAGTAATTTGAGCTTATGAGGCAACTGAGCCAAGTTTAGGTTTGGATAAGTAATTCAAAAATTTTCGAGCCACGACCTGTCTCAACTCATGAATACCTTTATGTACGAAAGTGCGAGTATGTTTTTGCCTAATCAAAGAGAATAGTGGCTAAATTATCCATGTCCAAAATCGTCAGCGAAAACACAAAATAAAATGATAAAAAAGATCATTTTGATTCTAATCTCGGGATTTTATTTTGCCATCTACCGCTTACAACCGCTGATAATCCTGAACCGTGATAAGAATTTCAATGATCGTCACTTAAACCCCGATTGCAGCAACGTACTTTCAGCGACAAATTTTGTCAAAGCGTTACCGAAACGCAATTTTCATCATTTCCTCAAGGCATGTGCTTTACATTATGTAAAACTAAATCAAACTTACGATATCGATCGAACTGACTGACAAAAGCTCTTAAAACTGAACTACCTATATTTGGTTTGATCGATTCCTTTGGTTTATAGATTATTTTTATAGGTTTGGATTTGAGTTTTGGTTGTGTATGGGTTTGTTCATAAGTTTGATTTGGGTTTAAAAAAATTTATTCAACAAGCATATCAGATACCCTCGCATAGCAAATCAGAAGTATGTTCAAGAAACAAGGACATCGTAATCATTTTCAGACAAATAGAGGCACCAAGGAACGAAACGTCATATCCTAAGCCAATGCATAAAATTCAGTCACATCCTGGTTCTAAATTAAGACGATATATGTCACAGCAACATACAATAGCATTCGAAAGCTACAGTGAAACACACAGAGAATTTTCAGCTGGTTGGTCTTAAAGGAAATAGTTCTCTGAGATTCACTGAGAAATTAAAAGAGGGATGACAAAAGGTAATTTGCAGACAAATTATACAACCCACGGAAACTCGAACATTCGATAACATTGTGCATTAGCACTTTCAGGTGCCTTGCAAAAGCTAGACACACCGTGGGAAAAAGGTTTGCCCCACATACCCACCGGACATAGCCCTTCTCACGTTGGATTCAAACATCTTTGGATTATCCCTCAACACTGCAGCAGCATCATGATTGAGGGGATCCTCGTAATTTGGTTCCTACACACAAAATCGAAAGATTCAAATATAGGATAGCAGCAAATTCATAAACTTATCATAATAGATACACTAGAAATTACTGTGAAAAGATGATATAATCCGTAGATTATGGTGTTTATATTGAGCACAGGTTTCCAGTCTTCCCGCAAGATGTTAAGACAAACATTTCCTTCCAAGTCAATATTTGGATGGTAGACCTGGGAATTGGAGAACAACACGAAACAAACTTGGTTACAACCAAAAGCAAAAATGAGACCACAATATGTATATGGTCAAGTAACAGAGAACCTAGAGGCAAATAAGATGAGCCAGTCTACCTTGGTCTTGCATTTAACTTTTGGTGCCTCGTGGGGATAGATGGGAGAAACTTGGAAGGAGAACAAAAATGTGCCACCGCTATTACAAACAGAAGCCAGTGAGTCATACTTGTTTGTGTTACTAATAAGAGAAAGGAACGTAAAACAATTGTATAGAACAGCAGTCTTCCCCCGTAAAGAAGAATTTTAACCGGAAGAAAATAATGCTAGAGAGCGAAAAGATTGCTCGTTTAAAGATAAGAGGCACGAGAGAAATTCCTTACAAATAATATCCTTCATCGGGTCGAATTGAAACCTCAAAGTTCATCAGGTCATCTTTTCCATTAGGAAATGTTATGGAACAAGATTTAGGTAGGTTCAGCTCAGAAATGTCTGCAAGTAGAAGGCCAAAATAAAACGTCTAATTCAATCCTTAGATCAAACATAGATGTTCTTAAGCCCAGTAAATTCAGTGCTACGGCAACCTAGTATTTAAACAAATCAATCTCATTCCAAATCTCTCTCCTTCATAAAGGAAAAGCAATATAAAAAAACAATTAAGAAAAAAAAAATTAAAATGAAATTTAAATAACTCAAGTTCGCTAAACATGGTAAGCAAACCTTTGTGTAAACGCAGCTCCCCTGCAGTTTGCTTTTTGATTGGTGCTCCACCATTGGCATTTTCAGCAAGTTCTCTCTGCTTTTCCTTTACTTTAAACAGCCGAATCATATCTCCTACACAAAGTATTTAAAAAATTAAAAAAAAAAAAAAAACCCATTAATTTCAATAGTTGATAGCAGAATTTAAAATAAACCCATTCATTAAATCGCCAAAGTAATACCGAATTCAAAATCTAAAATAAACCATCAAAACAAATTCTTGTTCTTATCAAATCCTTACCCAAAAACCCTGTCTTTTATCTAATTTGATTAATAACAATTCAAAATCTAAAAATAAACCATCAAAACAAAATACTTGTTCTTAACAAACCCTAACTGGAAAATTCATTTACCAAGATCACCCTTTTAACCGATTTCGAAAATGGAATCACCCCAATTGCATTTGAGCAGACTACTTTCAATATACTTAAAAAAAAAAAAAGGTACTTTATCTTCATCCTTGCAATTTAATTTGAAAAACAAAAAAGATTCAGAATTAAATTAATGCGTAACAGATCATAATTCATGATAAAGCTAATTGGAAACAAATAGATCGTTAAAGATATTAGAAACTTAATCTGATTTAAGCAAAAATAAATCTAACAACAAATATTTCAGTAATCAAAATCGATTAAAAAGGAAAGTGACAATAGCCTTTATCTTTCATCAGATTGTGACGAACCTGCTCGATGAAAAGCCTAAGAGAAAAATAAATAAATAAAGAAAGAAAGAAAAGAGTCAAGGAAGAAGAGGGCGCTTTTGATATGGATGCGGGAAATAATGTGAAGGGAAATAAGAAATTTCGATTTTTTTTATAGAAATGAAAAATATGATGTCATGTTTGCTTTTCTTCAACGCTATTGTGGATGGAATATGAACATTTTTTTTTTCTTTTTTCCAATTAAAAGAACAAAAAGACGAATTTCAGATCAATTATATGTTAATCTAAGTAAATTATCTTTACCATTCTCAATTATTTTGTATTTGATTTTCTAAGAAATTAATTTAACTTTTTCTTTTTGAAGAATAATAACTAATGGGTTTTAGATTTGGAAGATTTTTAATTCTAGTCTTCTTTAGTTTAAAAGAAAATTGGCACAAATTCCAAGATTAAATACTATTTAAATGTCATGGATTCAAAGAAGAAAATTCAATATTAAATTTGATAATTTTAAATATGAGATGATAGTTTAAGTTAGATTAAATTATAAAATTATTTTTAATTATAAACGAGTTAAATTATAATTAAATTATATTTTTATTCAAACAAACATGTTAAATATTTTTTCAAGGTTCAAATCTTAAAAGCCGTCTCATTTGGCAAATGATCTATAAGTACCCCAGGTATGTCTTAATTCTGAATTTGGGTAACCTCCAATCACTTAAATTTTTTTATCAAAAAAATATTTTAAACTTATTTTTAATTTAATTATATAGATTAACTGTAATATTAATATATTATATTATTTTTATTTAAAAATAAATCAGTTTTCATTATTTAAAAAAAATTAAAGACAAAGAAATTGATTAAAAAAACGTATTTTTAATATTTAAAATAAAATTTAAAAAAAATTAATTTGATTAATAGAATGGTACATAGTTATTTTTTCAAGAGATATAATGTTTTTTTCTATATATTTTTATTCTACCTTTTTTTTCTTTAACCAATTTCATTATCACTAAATTTTTAAACAATAGTAATTAATTAATTTAAATAAAAAAATTTAATAAATTTATTTTAAAGTTAATAGATAATTGAATTAAAAATAAGTTTAGGGTATTTTAATATGCACTTGAATTATAATATATCTTAAAAATAATTTAATTTAACATTAATCAAAGATAATTTTAACATTAACTAAATTCTCATTATTTTGTAATTAAAAAAAATTTTGAGTAAAAATGATGAAAAAATAATAATTAATAATTAATAAAAGGTATATTTTTCTTTTTATTTAAAACTACCCTAGAAATAATAGCTTAGGGGTAAGTGAATTTTTTAACAAATCTTAAGAGAGTAAGCAGATATTTTTTCAAACATTAAGCGATAAATATATTTTTCATAAAGATTTAAGAGGATAAGTGTCTTTTATCCTTTTAAATATATTAAAATAATATAAAAGTAACGTAATGAATATGACATGATGTATTTAATATAGGGTAAAAGACATTTTGTCTCTAAATCTTTATGAAAATATGCTTATTTCCTAATGTTTGAAAAATAGCTATTAACCCTTTAAGGTTTGGAAAAAATATACACTTACCTCATACGCGAATATTTTTAGGTTAATTTTAAATGAAGAGGCAAATATATCCATTATTAATTATTAAATATTAATTACTTTTTTATTTTTTTAATCAAAATTTTTTTATAAAATAATAAGAATTTAGTTAATCATAAAATTATTTTTAATTACTGTTAAATTAAATTATTATTAAGTTATATTCTAATTCAATGCATGCTAAATACTTTATAAACTTATTTTTAGTTCAATTATATATTAATTTTGAAATGAATTTATTAAAATATTTTTATTTAAATTAATCAATTACTTACTATTATTAAAAAATTTGGTGATAATGAAATTGATTAAAAATAATGAAAAAAAAAAGGGAAAAAAGGAATAAAAAAATATAGAAAAATATATTTTATCTCTTGAAAAAAGCAACTATGTAACATTTTATTAATTAAACCAATATTTATTCAAAATTTACTTTTAATATTAAAAATCTGATTTTTTTTGTTTTAATTAATTTCTTTATTTTTAAACTTTTTAAAAATAATGGCAATTGATTTATTTTTAAATAAAAATAACATAATATATTAATATCAAAGTTAATATATATAATTGAATTCAAAATAAGTTTAAAATATCCTTGATACAAAAACAATTAGGTGAGGGAGATTACTCAAATCTAAAATTAAAACATGCCAGTAATACTTACGGATCATTTATCAAGTGAAACTACTTGTGAAACTCAAACTCTAAAAAAAAGTTTAACATAACTATTTGAACGAGAATTTAGAAAGTAACTTGGACTCAATCATGGGGATCAAATGCTTATTGGAGTTTTTCCATTTAATTTCAGGGTTGCATTTTAATTCCGGTAAAAATGAAATTTACTTTTCGGGAATCTCCATCCCCAAGCTTCTGGAGATTCAACAGCACACTGGTTTCAAAATTGGTAAACTCACTGTTAGATATTTGGGTGTCCCTTTGGTAACTAGAAGACTTATTAAGAAAAATTGTACTCCTTTGCTTGAAAAAAATTTTCAAAACAGAATTAATGGATGGGTAGCAAGGCAGCTTTCATATGCTGGCACAATTCAGCTTATCCATTTTGTGCTTTTGAATGGAAAAAGCTTCTGGTGCAGACATTTTGTGCTTCCAAAGGCAATTATCAAGAAATTTGATCCGCTTTGCTTGAAATTTTTCTGGAGAAGGAAGGAAAACATGGCTTCTGGTACAAGGATCAAGTGGAGCTCTAATTGCCGGCTAAGGTCAGATGGGGGTCTTGGGATAAAGGACTTACTGACATGGAACAAGGCATGCATTTTGCAGCATCTTTGGTCCACTTTGCTTCAAGCAGGCTTATTATGGATAGCTTGGATCAAAGCCTATGTGCTTAAGGATCAAACAATATGCAATTCTCAATAAAACACGGCATCAACCGGACATGAAGGAAGTTGCTGCAGTTAAGGGAACTGGCAATGAAGTTTATCACTTACCAGTATGGTTTACCTGTTTAGAAATTCCATGGTGAGAAGTATGATGCAACAGAAGTCTAGAATGAGCTTAGAATAAAGCAAGGAAAGGTTTGTTGGGATCGCTTAATCTAGTTTTCATTTCACATCCCAAGACTTTCATTGGTATGGATGGCCCATCTTGAATAGATTACCCACTAAGGACAGGCTGATATCTTGGAGGTCAGATATTGATAAACTTTGTGTTCTTTGCCAAGTTGAGTAGGAAACCAGGAACCATCTTTTCCCAGAATGTGCTTTCTACACGGTGATCTATTAGAAGATTCTTCGATCATGTCAGTTGCAGAAAATGATGACTAGTTGGGAAAATGAGCTTCGATGGGTTGCGAAGAACCTAAGGGAAAAAGCTCTCATTTCAACTGTGATGCACCTTGACTGGAATGCCAGCATCTACCTTAGTTAGAAAAAAAGGAACAACGGGTGCTTTGCACGGCTCTATTCCTCTCCAAAAGAAGTGTTTGAATGCATCAAAAAAACTATAGGATGAGAGTAGTAGATTTGAGGAATATTGAACCTAATGCAGTCAACATCAGTTTTAGAAATAATCGGTGTCTTAGCAATGTAATATTTTCTTAAATGTTTAGATTTTAAATTGCATTTTACACAGACGTAACCAGCCTTGGGAAGGCAGACATGTTTTATCTATTAGCAATTTTACTGCTTTTTGGATAAATAAGATACTTCCTTATCCAAAAAAATATACTTAAAAAGGACGTAAGTGTATTTTGTATCAAATTTTTGGATAAAAAAAGGTATTATGCAAACCTTAATAGGCAAGTGAAATTATTTTCAAATTCAGATGGCTAATAGCATTTTTTTCCTTTAATAAATATCATATTAGTATAATATATTTAATAATTTATATTAGATTTATATTTATAGAAATAAAAAGATATAAAATACTATATTTATACTCAAATTACAAGTTTAACTAAAATTAAATGGGAAAGAAACAATATAATGTTAATATCAATTTGTTTGTTTTAAAATTAATATGTATTGTTTGATATAACTAATATTGAACTTTTTGTACAATATTAAAAGCAATCCTATACTAAAATTATGTGTTTATTTAACATCATTTCATTTGACTTGTTTTAAATTACTATGTATTGATCGATGTAACCAATACCGAATCTTGTTGTATCGATTGCGCGAGTTGCAAGGGATAGAACTAGCGGTATCTATGGTGGGTGGCTGCAAAAGATGCCAATGTTTAATACCAAAATCCTATCTTTCTACTTCTGTCGGCTTCTCTTTGCCCATTTTCCATATAATGCTCATCCATTTCCATTGATTTTTTTTAAGCTTTCAATCTCTTTCCTTTTTCCTTTTTATTTCCAGTTTTCACCCGAATCTTTCCTTTCCAGATCTCTGCAACTTTCTTTTTATAATAGTTTGAACATTTTTGACATAAATCCTCCATTGCATGACTTCATAACCAGTTTTGAGCTTTGAAAGTTGAGCTTCCATTACAAAGAATTTGTTGGTATTTTTAGCTGACCCTCAAAAACCAGTTTCATTTTCACTGGGGCTTTTTATTTTTGATTCTGTATAAAAGAAAATTCCAAGAAAATGGCTTTAGTGAATCTGGGTTCTTGGGTTCAATCTTGTTCCATTTTCAACCAGACTTCCAGATCCAAATCCTTTCTTTTACCCAGATCTCTTCCATTCAATCCCCTCATGAATCTGTCATCTTCAACCCCAAAAACACTTAGTTTTGCATCTCTTCCTTCAATTTCCTCAGTCCTCACCGAAGAAGACACTGTCAAGGAAGAAGAACAACACCCTCAAAAACCAAGCTTTGATTTCAAATCCTACATGGTTCAAAAAGCCAGTGCAGTTAACCAAGCCCTGGAGTCAGCTGTTTCAATCCGTGACCCTGTTAAAATCCATGAGGCAATGCGTTACTCTCTTTTAGCAGGTGGCAAAAGGGTCCGTCCAGCGCTTTGTTTAGCTGCCTGTGAACTAGTTGGTGGCCAAGAATCCATGGCTATGCCAGCAGCTTGTGCTATTGAAATGATTCACACCATGTCTTTAATCCACGATGACCTTCCTTGCATGGACAACGACGATCTTCGTAGAGGAAAACCAACAAGTCACAAAGTTTTCGGTGAGGATATCGCTATCTTAGCAGGGGATGCTCTTTTAGCTTTTGGTTTTGAACATATAGCTGTTTCCGCAGTTGGTGTCACGCCTTGCAGGATTGTTAGAGCAATTGGGGAATTAGCTAAAGCCATTGGGGCTGAAGGGTTAGTGGCTGGTCAAGTTGTGGATATAAACAGTGAAGGACTAACTGATGTGGGACTGGATCATTTAGAATTCATCCATGTTCACAAAACTGCTGCTTTGCTTGAAGCAGCAGTGGTTTTGGGGGCAATTCTTGGAGGTGGATGTGATGAAGATGTCGAAAAGTTGAGGAAATTTGCAAGGTACATTGGGCTTTTGTTTCAGGTTGTGGATGACATCCTTGACGTCACAAAGTCATCAACGGAATTGGGGAAGACCGCTGGAAAAGATTTGGTGGCTGATAAAGTGACTTACCCAAAGTTGATTGGAATCCAGAAGTCAAGGGATTTTGCAGAGAAGTTGAAGAGTGATGCATTAGAGTTGCTCCAAGGATTTGATCCCTACAAAGCTGTTCCTTTGATTGCTTTGGCTAATTATATTGCTTACAGGCAAAACTAACTTTTGTTTTGTTGTTGTATAATTCATAATCTTGGTGATTTAGGGTTACATTTCTTTTTTAAAAAAGGCTTCGATTTGCAGCTTCTTTGTTGTGTTATGAGTTCTTATGCATGTATGGTGATCTCTATAAAGAACAGTTGCAAGGAATTGGGTTTTTAAAAACTGGGAGATTTTTTGTTTTGTAAATTATATAAATCCAATCAGTTCATACGTCATCTTGGTACAATGATAAATCTGGTGACTTCTATGTCATCAATAAATTCAGACTCATCCCAATAGTTTTCTGGTTCCTAGCTTGTCTTTTCTGCAATGTTGGCGACTTTGAGAATTCAATTGTTGCTCTGCAGTGCTTGGTTGTGAGTTTTTTCGTCGCTTTCCTCCTATACTGTAGTTTGACTCTTCATTTTTCTTTAATCTTTATTTTTTAGATTTATATTCGATATATATTCAAATATTAATATTAAAATATAAATATTTAATGATACGAATTTATATTTAATATTCATACTCGAATCTGAATAACATCACCAATCACAAATTATGGATGAAACTACAGATTTTAGTTTATGAAGGGCGGGTTTAATGCCCATCTTGTGACAAATTGCCCGCTATGACACTGCTACTGCAAATCTTTTCCGATTTATTTGTAACTGGTTCTGCTCTAATGTTATATTCAGATTACCTTATAGAAGGATGATTTTGAGAAATTTATTTACCTGGTATCGGAAATTTCTGGCTTGTTTGCATACGATAATAAATATTCACCACTGGGAGAAATATAAGCAGGGACATGATCTATGTCAGTTAAAATGGAATCTTTAAGGAAATCAATGGAAAATCAAAATGAAGTTTGTGAATCTTGTTTGCTTATATTTTGTGCGTAAAGTAGTTGAAAACTGAAGAATCCAGCTCCAGTGAAGTTCAAATTTTATTATTGCCTACAAGTACTTCTTATTTTTTTTGAGTATTTATATCCGATATATATTTGAATATAAATATAAAAATATAATTTTT